>JACEFZ010001008.1:0-12074 GCA_014155875.1 Cepaea nemoralis
TAGGAGGCCCTTTCCCAAAAACCCCCTTCCCGGGGGAATAAGAATTCAGGCCGGAATGAAGAAGTGCGAGAGTGCGTCACAGGAGGACACGGCAACCCTCAAAGAGAGGGTGATGGGATGCAAGAGGGTTTCAGCCAGGGCGAACCCCACAGAGAATCCCCAGTGTTCTGCCGCTGATAATAATCGTAGTTAATGTCACATGTGACGGTGTCACCTGTGACGTACCCGCGCAAACTTCCGAGAGGGTGAAGATCAAGTTCCCTAATGCCAGCAGGAAGGAGGAGTGGGCGTCATTAGACGCAAAGTTGTCCCGTGCTTTAGAAGAAGAGCTATAGCACATATCCCTTGAGGAGAAACTAGTAAAGTTCGGGAGAAATCGTATACCTCCATTCGCTGAGTCATGTTGTTAGCAGCGAGAGGAGGGAAGTAGCTCCGCTGCAAAAGACTCGGCGGCAGAGACTGCTTGAGGAGGTGAGGAAAGACAAGAATTCCGCTCGGAAACGATGGAAGACAGCGCCCGAACATGAGAAGGAGGGCTTACGCCAGGTGTGGCAACATCTGAAAGCCAGGCACAGTGCCCTCTCCCGAGATTTTGCAGAAACAGGCAGAAAACCCGGAAATAACGTGAGAGGTTCTTCCGGGAACCATACGAGTTTGCACTAGGCTTGTTCAAGCAGCCGCGATCCGGCGTCATTGAAGCCAGCTAATGGGAACTGGAGAACCACGTCGTGACGACGTACTCCGACGCCCAACGGAACGTCCCACTCGGGGAGATTGAGGGGCTCACTAGCCCGTCAGAAGCAACTGTGGAGTTCAATGCCAGGCCTCCGATGTGGAGAGAGATGGTTGCAGTGGTCAAGAAAGCAAAGTCCAAGTCAGCACCAGGGCCCAACGGTGTGCCTTACACAGTCTATAATAGAAGCCCGAACTTCCTGGCGAAACTACACCGGTTACTGCAAGCCGCGTGGAAGCAGAAGCACATTAGCACGGAGTGGAAGACAGCCAAGGCAATCTACATTCCAAAAGAGCAAAACTCTGCCCGCATTCCACAATTCAAGCCGATCTCTCTTCTGAACGTTGAGGGTAAAATACCCTTCTCGATCATGGCCGGTCGGATCACGAAGTACTTGCGGGGAACAAGTACATCGAGACAGCGGTTCAAAAAGGGGGGCTACTCGGAGTCCCCGGTTGTCTCGAGCACAGTACCATGATCTGGGATGCTATTCAGAGAGCGAAGACGAAGAAGGAGGAACTCCACGTGATATGGTTGGACCTGTCGAACGCCTAATCGTCAGTGCCACACCAGTTGTTATGGCATGCACTCAAGGCTTATCACGTGCCTGAGAACATAAGAAGAATGCTAGGGCAGTACTTCTCGGGTTTCTCTCTTCAGTTCTCGACCAAAACGTTCACGACCAGATGGATCGACTTGCAAGTGGGTATTGCCATGGGATGTACGATTTCGCTGATACTATTTGTCATGGCCATGCAGGTCATACTGGACGCGGCATCCGGCTGTGCACACGGTCCGAGACTCAGCGAACACACCACCGCTGAAGGCCTTCATGGACGATACGACAATCCTGACACCGAAGGCGAGCGATGCCCGCAACGTTCTTCTCAAACTAGACGATCTGATTCGCTGGTGCAGGATGTGCTTTAAACCAATGAAATCGAGAAGCCTGACGATCATGAAGGGTAAGGCGGTGGAAAGGAGGTTCACGGTGTCCGGACAGGCAATTCCCACGGTGATGGAGGAGCCTGTGAAGAGTCTCGGTCGTGTGTACGACTCAACCCTGACAGACAGGAACGCGGTGGCAGAGATACAAGCAAGGCTGGCGAACGACCTGAGTACCATCGATAAAACTAGGCTGATAGGCACATTAAAAATCTGGGTCCTCCAATTTATGCTTATTCCGAAACTCCTGTGGCCGCTGCTGATATACGATGTTGGCGTAACCACAGTGAGCACCATGGAAGGCACGACAAGTAGGTACATACGAAAGTGGCTTGGAGTACCCACGTGTCTCACGACTGTCGCATTGTATTGTAAGCAGAGCAAGCTTGTCCTCCCGTTCCTGTCACTCGTGGAAGAGTTTAAGGCCGGAAAAGCCAGACTGGCGATGATGCTGCGCGAGTCTCCAGATATAATGGTTAGCGCTTCAGTCCCCGCCTTGAGGACGGGAAGGAAGTGGAAAGTCGTCAGCGCAGTCGAACAAGCCCAGGCCACACTTTATCTGAAGGAGGTAATGGGCCACACCCAGGTTGGCAAGCATGGGTTCAGATTCCATGTGAATGACCCGATGTTGTCAAAGGTGTCGGCCAAGGAACGCAGGGACCTGGTGGTTAAAGAGATTCGCAAGGAGGAAGATGACGGACCAAACGAAACGAACGAACAAACTTTATTTTCAAAGGGTTAAGAATTGGGCACGCACGCCCGTCTAACATTCTGCCCTTCTATCACTCTCTTTCATACATTATTTCATTCACACATCATTCAAGGCTAACAGAGAACAGCAACAATATAAAAGATATGCATTATAAAGGCATGGGCAAAATGCGAACATCAAAACTACACGACACAGTAATATTAGATAATGGTCTGACACTTGTTATTAGCCATGTGGAATATACTGGCCTACCAAAAGGGGACTGGCTGTTATACTAGGGTTTTGTTATTATTATTATCTCTATTGCGGAAGGCTGCCCAGCAAGCGCAGCACGCGCAGTGGATGTCATGGGAGGCAGTTGTGCAGAGATCCATCACGTGGAGGAAGATTTGGCACATGGCACCACTGCGGCTAAGTTTTGTCATCCGATCCCTCTACGATGTCCTGCCATCAGGGGCCAACTTGGCCAAGTGGGGGAAAACCGATGACCCGTTCTGTCCCCTCTGTAAAAGAGCCAAGATAATCCAGATATTGGATCACGTGCTGTCTGGTTGTAAGGTCGCCCTGACCAAAGGTCCTGGCCGAGTTGGCCGCCATAGTGGACGTGGCACGAATGAATGCGAACAGAGAGGGGTACAGACCGAGGCCGATAGAAATTTCCTTCGTCCGAGCAGGGCGCAAAAATGGGAAAGCTGACGACTTGCCGCTTGCTACCGTCTTCGATGGTGCGGGGGACTGGGAACTGACAGTAGACCTAAAGGACCGTGGCAAATACCCTGAGGTGATCCAAAAGTTTGTCTGGCGACCTGACATCATACTTAGCTCCTCGAGTAGTATATCCGGAGTCACACAAAGTACACCACCCCACACTCCCGCGTTGGGCCGATTTGCACCCCTAAGGGCTCAAATAGGGGTTCGAACCGACCCCGATTCTCATCCCTAAGGGCTCGAACCAGGGTTTCCGAACCGACCCAGACAAGAGATGCAAACATCGGTAGTATCATTCTGACTCGGATATATTACTCATAGCCAGTACCAGACTACCGCGCTAGTATCATTCAGATATACTATTTTGGAATTTTGGAATTTCTTGTACGAGTACCCCCTTTCAGCCTTCAAGTTTTCGACTTGGCTATGTATGGGTGTTTATGGTGTCGCTTGTAGTTTTTTCTTTCGTACGTTGGGCTGCTTGTTGTCAGCTTCCGGGCTTCTGATGGATTGATTGCGTTCGTTACTTTCTTGATGAGGTTTTTCATGTCTGGACAGAGTCGCGCACTTGTTGAGGCCTGGAGTAATTGGGTACCCACCCCGTCATATGGTGCTGTTTCCTTCAGTGAGCTTTACCAGTTGTCGTCTCTTCTGGTGTTCCTCCAATTTTCCCGTCTTGGCTTGCCTTCGAATCTTCTCGGTGTTCGCCAGTTCGAGCTTGGTGTGGAGTGATACCGGTTCTCGAGCCATTGTTCTTGGTTTAGGCTGCCGTTTTTATCCGGTTCTCCTTCTTCATCTGTTGTTTCCACCTTTGTCTGGGTCTTTGCATTTTCTGGTTCGGGTGTTCTTGGTCTATCTTCGCCACATTCAGCCGTGACTCTTTGTTGCGTCGGTATCCTCCAAGTGTGGGCGGGAAGCAGCCGTGCTGTTCCACGTCACAAGCAAGTCTGTGTGCTACAATTTTCTCCAGTAGCTTGCCAACAGTATTCTGCATCGTAATGATTCTGTAGCCGCTTATCTTGGAATGGTCTTTGTTCAGTTTTGGCAGCGGCAGCAAGTAGCTGTGTAGCCATTCTTCTTTGACCTGACCCCTCTGGATACTGGTGTTGAATTCTCTGGCCAGTTCTTCCATGTCATCATCTGATATCACCAGTAGGTCACCATATCGGATGCCGTCTGGGCCTGGGGTGGTGTTAGGTGATTTCTTGAGCATCGCACGCAATATCTCAGCTGTGATTGTCCATTCTTCGTCTGTCCCGACCCCCTCGCACAACTGAGAGAGTGTCGTTGTGGTCCTCTGTCTGGTGGGCTCGTCTTTCTGGTCAGTCTGTTCTATGTAGCGTGCAAGAAGGGCCTTACCTTTATCCGCATCCGACTTTTTCCATGCCAGGTCTGTGCCTTGAAAGTCTCGAGTACCCTATGTTGTGCAGCAACGTTCATGCTCTTGTGGAGGCGCCAGAATGTCGTAAGAGATCGCTCGGAGCACACCTTCCCGCAGAACTCGTCCCATTTCTCGGCCTTGGCATGTTTGGCGCAGGATTTGAATAAAGTCGTCGTCCTATCGACCTCAGTCTTCAGGTTCGCCAACTCAACCTGTGGCATGTTAGCCTTTCTGGCCTTTTGCCAGTCTTTGACAGCCTGCCTCTTTCCCAGCCATGCCTTCTCGACCTCTCCATTCCACCATGGTGGCTGCAACCATCTTTCTTGTCTCCTGCGGGAGGAAGTTAGTTTTCTTCTTCTGATCTTGCTTATGGCGTCTTGACCAGTGTTGTCGTACGGGAAGGCATTTGTCTTGTTTCTTTGACTCATGGCTCCGTCTTTCTTGATCAGGATGATAACAATGTTCATTGTTGTTTCTGCCCTGCCAATCCTGATGTTGATTTCCTGATCGAGGGATAATTTGCTATTTACCTCTGATCCTAGATATGTAAAATGGTCTACTATCTCTAGTTCGGCGTCGTCAATAAAGATTGATGGTACACCATGTGCACCTTGTGACATAATCTGTGTCTTCTTTTTGTTAATTGTTAAACCACATTCAGAACAAGCATTGGAGAATGCAGATAGTAAATGTTGTAATTCTTCCTCAGAGTGGGTCGTAATCGCAGCAACATCCGCAAAAAGCAACTCTCTGATTAGTACCCTGCTAATTTTGGTCTTGGCCTTCAATCTCTGAGCATTATAGAGGCCACCATCTGAGCGTGAGTGAATGTATATACCGTCATCCTGATCACGAAAGGCATATTTCAGTAGAAGTGAAAAGTATATCCCAAAGAGGGTGGGGGCTAGTACACAACCTTGCTTAACTCCACTCTTGATTTCAAACTCTTCTGAAGTTGAGCCATCAAACTTGATTATACCCTTCATGCCTGTGTGGAACGATTCCACAATGGACAGAAGAGTTGGTGGGCAGCCAATCTTCTTTAGTGCTTTGAACAGACCCTCACGACTGACCAAATCGAATGCCTTTGTGAGGTCGATGAAGGCAATAAACAGTGGCTGATTTTGTTCCCGGCATTTTTCTTGCATCTGTCGCAATGAGAATATCATATCAATGGTAGACCGGTTCTGACGGAAGCCGCACTGTGATTCGGGGTAGACTTGATCTCCCAGGACTTGAAGTCTGTGCAGGACAATTCTGGCAAATACTTTCCCAACAATACACAGAAGTGAGATACCCCTATAGTTGTTACAGTCGCTCCGATCTCCCTTGTTCTTGTACAGCGTTATGATGTTTGAATCTTTGAAATCCTGTGGGACTTGTCCTTCTCGCCAGCATAGCTCTATTAGCTGGTGGATCTGTAGAGCGAGTGTGTCTTGCCCACTCCTGATTACCTCTATTGGAATCCCATCCTTACCTGGAGCCTTGCCAGATGCAAGCTCATTTATAGCACACTTAACTTCTGTTATAGTGGGAAGTGTGTCCAGGTGGTCAAGAGTTGGCAGGGCCTCTATGGCGTTGAGGGCATCATCCGCTAGCTTGGTCTCACTTGAGTAAAGCTCTAAATAGTGCTCGACCCATCTATCCATCTGCTGTTTCTTATCAGTGATGATTTCTCCAGTCAAGGTTTTCAGCGGTGCACTTCTTTTGATCATTGGACCACAGGCTTTCTTTATCCCTTCATACATGCTTCTGATGTTTCCCTTATCACTTGCGATTTGAATGGACTCACATAACTTGATCCAATAGTCATTCGCACACTGCCTGGCAGCCTTTTGTACATCCTTCCTCGCTTGCTTCAGCTCACTCAGAGTGTTACGCGTTGGTCTTTCCTTGTTTCTTAAGAGAGCTATCTTCTTTTTATCAATCAAGGGCTGCAGTATCTGGCTGTTTGCCGCAAACCAGTCCTGCCTCTTATGATCCACAGTGCCGTAAACCCCTACCGCTGTTTTATAAATAGTTTCCTTAAGTTTACTCCATTTATCATTTACTATACAATTTTCTGATGTATCATTGAAAGCGTCTTCAAGTTGCTGTTGAAATTCAAAGCACTTTCCAGGATCGTGAGTGTTAGTAATATTAATCCTGGGGCTAGACTTGTGTTTAGCTGTGTAGATTCTCTTTGGTCTCAGTCTAACCCTTGCAACAACCAAAGAATGATCTGTATCACAGTCAGCACTGTGGTAACTTCGAGTTAATGATGTATGGTTCAGATGTTGTCTCCGTGTGATAATGAAGTCCAGCTGATGCCAATGGCTGGATCTTGGATGTTTCCATGTGACCTTATGCATCTCTTTTGTTTTAAAAAAGGAGTTTGTAATACATAGGTCATTTCTAGTGCAATGCTCCAGCAGCCTTTGCCCATTATCATTCATGCGACCGATGTTGTATTTTCCAAGGCACACTGGCCATGAACTCGAGTCCTTGCCCACACGAGCATTGAAATCACCGAGCATATAAATGTAGTCGGATTTTGGAACTGCCTTGATCGCAGAGTCTAGCTGCTCATAGAACGTATCCTTCACATCATCAGAGGAAGCGAGTGTCGGTGCATATGCAGTGAGAATGGTGGCAAATCCACAAGAGGTTGCCAAGCGCAGTGATAATAATCTTTCATTACCTCCAGCTGGGATATCAATCATTCCCAGTAGCGAATTCTTCACTGCAAAGCCCACACCATGTTGCCTTTTTTCTGCCTGCCCTCTTCCCTTCCAAAAAAAGGTGTAATTGTTTTCCCTGAGTGACCCTTCCTCAGCGAGGCGAGTCTCCTGCAGGCCAGCAATATCAATGTTAAGACGATTGAGTTCAGCATCAATCACAGCCGTTTTTCTCACATCGTCAATATTTGTCAAGTCAGTGGAAAATCCTGGACACATGGTTCTCACGTTCCAGGTTGCAAGCCGTAGCTTGAGGTTTCTATTCTTTTTATTAGTACCTGGTGCATTGGTTTTACAGCCTGCGATTCAGATTTTGTCCTAGCCCCAAGCACCCATTGAAGCAGGCAGGCTGTGGCGGATCAGCACCCAATTGGCTGGGGGCTGCCCAGCTTGAGGCGGGCGGTAGCTGATCAGTGACACCTGTAGGTGTCTCCCACCGTCAGAGGCAACGCGTGGCGCCCCATGTCTACGCCAACTGACAAGGACTTATAACCCGTAACAGTTGCCTCTCGCTTTGATTCCGAGACCGGTTAAGACCAGGGATGGAGTTATTGCCTCTCCATAGCACAAAGCCTGGGCTAAAATAAAGAAACCATGTGTTGCCCATGCAGCATGATCCCTCTCTCGGCCTGCCTAGTTCACTCCAGAGGAAAGTTGACACCTATACATCTGGAACAAGACAAGCTGCAGAAGCTGCCGGATCAGCAAAGCAATGCTCTAACTGTCCGCCTGTCGGAGCTTCGATCCTAGACCAGCTGCCAACCAAGGCTTAGGGCCTGGTCTGCCCTGCCATGACTTATTTTGTCTTTGGGTTGCATTTCCTCGCACCAGGATAAGGCTAGTACCCTCCCAATTGCGCTCTTCCGCCCGAAGCCGTTGGCACAATGTTGGGTGTCGGGTTTGGTAAGCGCCGCCCAACATTCGGCGCTGACAGAAAGCAGGTAGTACCGTATACTGTCATACGGTAATTTTGTAATAATAGTAGACAAAAATACTGTAACTTTTTTGATAGATAAGAAAGTCAGAGAGAGCACACATTTACATTTTAAAGTTCTTTTTTCTAGATTTACGTCTGACAAAGTTTTTGAGTACATCATCAAAGTTAATTTTGCGCAACAAGTCTGCCCTCAATCATCAGCAAAGATAAGGAATCAAGCCTTTCTTGTTTCATTGTCGATCTACTTGGATTTTTTGTACGTTCTCAACTGAGAAAAAGAGCGCTCAGTTGAACAGTTCGTAACCATTAATGTTAAAAAATATGCGCAAGGCGATTTCTACATTTGGAAAAGCACACTCGATGTTATCTCTAACTATTACTTTGTAGAGTTCTGCATAACTGAACGTGTTGTTGTCAGATTTTGATGCACGAAACTTGTGGCGAATATATGAGTGGAACTGTTGTAGTTCAGTATATAAATTATTGTTCAGATCTTCAGGATAAGCATTTATTAGACCTTCACAACACTGAGATGTTTGTGGTACATCGACCAAACAAGAAAATCGAACTGCTAGATCATTATATACCTGTCCTCGTCTACTCATCTCTATCTCAAGTTTGTCAACAATGGTGTAGAGAGCAGATATACGAAATTTGTCTCTGGCATTCTGAGATACTTCAGGGGCATCACCATCAATGACCACTGTCTTTCGTTTACGATTACGGGTCAAAGTTGACTTATAATCCACACCTGGTGTTATTTCTTTTGCAGCTTCTTCAAATCTTTCAAATTCATTCCTAATTTCATGCAAGTGATCTGCTAGTGAAGAATACAAATCAGCACACGTTTTCAAGTTCACGTGCTCATTTTGTAGAGCTTGACTGACCCTGTGAAAATGTTGTAACACTTCTTCCCAAAAGACAAGCATGAAAGCAAATTCTAATTCTTGCATCTTCTTTGCAATGTTTTCTGCTTCTCTTCTGGTGTCCCCCTTCTGTGACTGGTCTTCTTGTAAACATTCTAACGCTTCTATAATCTGAGGATGAGACATTAGAATGGCTTCAGTTGCAACAGCATGTGCTTCCCATCTAGTATCGGAAAGGGACTTTACCAGCTTTTCATTCACAAGGCATCCTTTCAGAATCTTCCATCTTTTGGTTGAAGCTGAGAAAAAAGATCATACAGTTGCACTGTATGGAAGAAGTTTACTGCCTCTAAACAAGAGTCAACGGCACTTCTGCCTACCAGATTTAGTGAATGGGCAGGACAGGGTATGTATATAGCAAACTCATTTTCTTCTAGAATTTTTTTCTGCATGCCCTTGTAGCACCCAGACATATTAGCTGTGAATGTACAGTCATTCAATGACACGTCGACAAATTAGCACTATTCACAATTGTATTCACTAGCAGACCAAAACGGGAGTGAATTTGTCGCTACGCATTAGTGCGTTAGGTAGCACAAACATATCCAAGAAAAGTCAAAAAATAGCACACAAAAACCTTGAAGAAAAATAACACAAAATAGCACCCAAAAAAAACTGGGTGGGGGGTATTTTATCTCTGGGTTGTGGGACCAAGGTTAAATAATGTGCGATTCAATATTACATTTGCGATTTGCTTATGCCATGCAATTACGCTACCGGGACAATATACACATTTTTCTTGAGGACTTGTGGTGCCCCCCAAATGCTTGGTGCCCTAGGCACGTGCCTTGTTTGCCTAATGGTTAATCCATCTGAGACAGATTGGAAATTGGTTTTCACATACCGCCTTTTCAAGTTTACCGGGGAAATATAAACTGGAATATTTTTGGGACCTCAAAGGTCAAGGGCCAGGATTGTTTTTAAAATAGTCATAGGTTGAGCGGGAGTGCATGACCGAATAGCGGCAAGGCCATCCTCTATTGTTGGCTAGCAGTTTCTAAGGGAGAGGAGTGCCAAATGTATTGTACACTTTGGGTTCAAGCTGTCAGAGGGACAATGGTGAACTTTGGAGGCAGCATAATTTATGGGTACAAGGCGGCATTGGAAGGACCTTGGCTGTCAGAAGAGAACGCTATACTCCAAATTTATGGTGGCGGGAAAAGTACATGAACTCAGGACCATGAACTTCAGAGACAATGTAGATTTGGGTTAATGATATGATGGTAGTATGCAAATTAAGCAGAGTACGTGAGGTACTGATTGGGTAGTCTTTCACGAGGTGAGAGAAGCCTGGTCACGTGATTCGAGAAAGGCGCCAACTCAAGAGGTGATATATACGTTGGATCCAGTCAGTTTAGACAGTGTGGAACGAGCAAGAGTGCGGTAGCAACAGGGCCGGGGGCTGGGCTATCGCCCAGCCCAGGAGGAAGTGTGAGTTGGGAACTTCAGTAATGGTGATGTCTATATACCAGGCTGTTTAGTGTCCAGGAAGATGGAGAGGCAGTATTAAAGACGGAAAGGATGCATATATCACGGTTTCGTCTGGACTGCCGAAGTAAAGTAGGATGGTCAAGGATCTGTGAACCATTTATTCCAGATAGATAAATCTGATGGAGTGGAACGCAAATTCCGAGGATCACAAAATGGCGTGCAAGCCATTTGAGAAGGGCTGTTGGCTAAAGAAGAGCACTCAGTAGTTGCAGATGATGGCTAACGTCAGATAGGACAACCACTAGCCAGACTGCGATCGGAACCACACGGGAGACACTGCGATCGGAATCACACATGAGACTAAGATCAATCGGAATCACACAGGAGATTAATGGCATACATGGTTGGAAAGGTCAAGTGGGATCCACGACAAACGAGAGGTGGAAGAGAGAAATCGAATTTTAATTATGGAACCCAGAAGATCGACTCGACGACAGAAGAAGAATGTAAGTTGACGTAAGACTTAGGCCTAATTAGTATAGTTGTATATGATAATCAAGTATCTTAGTTTAGAGAGCTATAGCAAACTACCGTAGGTGAACTTACCGCGTAATCATGAACGACCGACAAATGTCAGGACTGAGTGCAGTGTCCTGCAAAGGGCCCACACCTAACTAGCTAGCTAACTATAATAGCAGTCTAAGCAAGGAAGCATTGGCAAACTACTTAACGTTAACCCGCTAAATGGATCACGACCCGGCAAAGGATCAGGACTGAATGCGACGTCCTGCATATGACTTATATTTAAATGGCTGGTCTATAGTGTTGGGAGTCATATTAATCGGTTAGATAAGCAGAGTGTAGATAAACTATATATGTAATGTAAACTGAGCAGTTAGAATGAGCAGTTAGACGTACACAATTAATGATAACTAGGCGGGTCAACACGGCATTTAAATACGAAGAGATGGCAGTATTGCAAGAATATAAACACAGCGACCAAACACAGCAGACGGCAGAAGAAGATAGCAAGGCACTCGCGATCACTAGGTCAACCAGACAATAGGTGAGATCGTCGGCCGGAGACGGGACGGACACAGGAAGGAATGTTGTCTTTTGTTCGCTGGACATAGTTGAAAGGAGGTCACGCTTCTGGTGTTGTGTAGTTAAGTTGGCCTGGCGTGGTACAGGCAGCGAGTTCGAATCTTCGGGTAAATGTTTAAATACTTTTAGGGTTATGTTGGCTGTAGGCGCCGCGTCGGGAAATAGGCGATAATAATGTTAGTTAAATATATATATATGTCAGAGCCTAAGTGTGCAGCAACATCGTTACGGCACCCGGCGGACAAGAGTTGTCGGCTGGCGAGATTCTTACCTGACACGCGACCAGCGCTGACGACAGACGCACGCAAAGCCACGTGACCCCACGAGAGGCAGTGGGCAGTGTGTGTGTTAATCTCAGACCAAGCTGGGACTGGACATCTGAACGGACGTGTGTGTCGAGAGCAAGGCGTTTGTGTGAATCTCCGTGGTTGTGAGCTGAACGACTGATATCGTGAGCGTCAGACCTATGAGCTGTTTGTG
>JACEFZ010001009.1:0-17115 GCA_014155875.1 Cepaea nemoralis
TACGAATATCATCAGTTCAAATGAGTTTGAGAAAGAAATAGCAGACTACAAGTTTCCCAATGAGAAAGAAATTCGTGAAAGGTGTATCCAGTTTTTAATTGAGCTATTGATACAGCTGCATTTACGTACACCCGATAACGTTCGAGTGTTGCAGTCCATGTTATGTCTTAGTGGAAGTGAATGTCTACAGCCAATGAAGCCCTGTATATTGGATCTTGCTAAAATGTTTGTAGAAGATGCAGCTACTTTCACCCGCATCGATTTCCAGTGGAGAAAACTTCATCATATGCAGTGGACACAGACCTCTGATACACTTGAACTGTGGGCAGAAATAGCCTCATACAGGGATGCCACCGGTGAATATCCTTTCCAAGATCTTACAGGTTTAGCTTTAACTGTGCTCATTTTACCTCATTCTAATGCGGACGTGGAGTGTATTTTCAGTCAGATGCGAGTTATAAAATCAAAATTGCGGAACAGACTGAGCATCAAGAGTTTGAAAGCTGTTGTGACTATTAGATATGGAATGAAAAGATATGGCAAATGCTGTCATGATTATAAACTACCTAAGGATATTCTACGAAAAATTGGATCACAGGAGGCATATACATGTTTCTTTCAATCGTCCTCCTCATCCTTATCATCGCATGAGCAAACACAACAGGAAATAACTACAGAAACTGAATAGGAGTTGTTTGACTGGGATTTGGCAGATCTGGAATAAACTTCATTCTAATATTCTGTGATAATAATAAATTATAATGTGCTACTTTACAACATTTTTAATGAATACGACCATTGCTTGTTTTAGTGATTTCCCAAAAAATAGTATTGCAATTTGGTGCTTATTTGGCTCGAAAGTAGTTCTGATTGGGATTTGGCGGATCTGGAATAAACTTCATTCTAATATTCTGTGATAATAATACATTATACTGTGCTGCCTTGTTACATTTGTAATACAAACAATTGGTTCTTTTATTTTTAGTGTTCCTAAAAAATTTTGGTGCTTTTTTGTGTCGATTTTGGTACTTTTTCATCAAAGGGAGATGGCAACACTGAATACAACTCGAAATAGGAGATGAACGAAGTGGGTTTGTAGAAGGCAAGGGCACAGCAAATGCTGTGTATATACTGAGAACAGTAATTGAACGTTCTATAGAAGTAAACAAAGATCTGTATCTTTGCTTTATTGACTAAACAAAGGCTTTCGATAAAGTGAGACATGTCGACATGATAAGGATGCTTGAAGATCTACAAATTGATGGAAAAGTCCTTAGACTTGTAAAAAACATATATTGGAAACAACAAGCTGCCATCAGAATTGATAACAATGTAGGTCAATATCAGCCTTTTAAAAGAGTTGTGAGACAGGGATGTGTAATGTCTCCAGATCTTTTATCCCTACACAGTGAAAATATTTTCAGAAATATAGAAGATATGGAAGGAATCAATATTGGGGGACGATACATCAATAACATTAGATGTGCAAATGATACAGTCTTGATTGCAGACAATGAAAAGGACCTGCAAAATTTAGTAGATGCGGTTGTTGCACACAGTGAACAACTAGGGCTAGAACTGAATATTAAGAAGAAGACACAGATTATGGTCGTCACTGGGAAGAAGGAAATACCACAATGTGATATACGAGTAAATGGGCATATACTTAAGCAAGTGAATCGATACAGTTATCTCAGCACAGTCATAACATCTGATGGGAGATACCTTGAAGAGATTAGAACAAGAATTGCCACTGAGAAGGTACCCTTTTGCAAAATAAAAAACATGCTGACCAATAAAAAGATATAAATTGAGACGAGAAAAAGAGTGTTGAAGTGCTACAATGAACCTATACTTTTGTGGACTTCCGGTCGCCAACATGGCGGTCAGGCATTGAACCGATAAGGCCTGTGGCGTGTTTATGCTTGTAGCTACGGTTTGCAATCGCATTTTCTTCTTGTTGAACTGGTAGTACATGGTTCCGTCGCCCTGCTACTGAGTGACTGCGTGGGCGACACTGTGAGCTGTGAGATTCGCGTGGAATGCTTTTACATCTGTCCTGTACAGTGACCTGCATGTTCGGAACAATGGCTACCGGCTGTTGCTGAATTGACTGATTTGCCTTTTCGGTTCACGAGTGCACTTTTCTGGAGACTCCTCGGAGTCGGCGCTGAAGCTGCGGAGTTCGTGCTTTGTGCGACGCTTTCGGCAGGTCGCCCTGCGGTAAAAGACCGAGCCATGTGAGAAAACCCGGGTCAATGAGGTATTTCTGGTGACTGCCGAGTCCATCGACGATGACTAGTGGTTTTCGTGGATTAATTTTGTGTTGGCATTCTGGCGGCGGGATTATGCACAGTGTACCTGTGCGGGCTGTTGGTTTGCTGAGACTCCTGTCTATTCCACTTTTCACATTGGACAGTAGGGAGCAGTTTGTGTGATATTCACTGGCACAAGAATGGAGCATATTGGGGACGACCCGTTGCCGTGAAGTTGGAACCTCGACTAACTAACTAACTGACCGACAAACTGAACTAACTAACTAACTAACTAACTAACTAACTAACTAACTAACTAACTAACTAACTAACTAACTAACTAACCAACTATCAAACTAACCAAATAACCAACTAACCAACTAACTATCTAACTAACTAACTAACTAACTAACTAACTACCTATCTAGCTAACTAGCTAGCTAGCTAACTAACTAACTAGCTAACTAGGTAACTAGCTAACTAGCTAACAAACAAACAAACAAACAAACTAACTAACTATCTAACTAACTAACTAACTAAACCAACCAACCATCCAACTAAACCAGGGGTCACCAAACTTTTTTCACGGCGGGCCGGATAACTGACAAAATGACGAGCGCGGGCCGGATACTCATTCTGTACAATACTTGCGCCGGTCTCCGTGGCGTAAGTCTTACGGATGCGGTTCGCAATCTCGTATACCCGCGTTCGAAACACAGCTGCGCACGATGTAGCCGCAGACCGCGTTGCGCTGGCTTTTTACGCTATGGTACGGGTGCCGGTCGTTCAGAAATCAATGGCAAACTACTGAGCGTAAACTTGCCAAGACATCAACAACAGCAACAAATGCTGGTGTTGACTGCAAACGTCCTGTAAAGGATATGCAACTAACTTTAACAATACTTGCAAGCCAGAACGAAAGCTCTGGGGGAAAAGATGAAAAACTAAGTTAATCATGAGTGAGTGGCGTGCAATGCACAAAAAGCAAAGACAACAAACATATTTATTTACTAAAATAAAGTTATCAAAGAAGGCGACATTAGCAAAAAGATAGTTATAAGATTCGTTCATTTGAAACCCGTTCCAATGGCTTTATTACAAAAGCATGAAAGAAACATTAACAGGTATGGTAGAATTAAACAAAGCATTCATTTTGAATGAATTATGCACCATAGGGTTGGTCAGAATAAGATGCCCGTAGACATTAAGGCAAGCATACCATTGCTTAGGTAGGCGGCGAATGCCGTCCGCAAAAAAGGCTTGTGGTTGCTCATTGAACCAAGTATTTACCGCGTTGTTTACGTCTGCATCTGTCTGAAATCGTTGCCCCTTGAGAGCTTTATTTTAGAGGTCCGAACAAATGAAAATCGCATGGTGACAAATCAGGACTATAGGCTGGACGTTGCAGAATTTCCCACTTCTTCCAAGGTAATGCTTCCTGCACAATCTTTGCAACATGCTGACGAGCATCATCGTGCAATAAAATCACATCGCGAGAAAGCATGCCGCGTTGTTTATTCTTGATGGCGTTTTGCAGTTTGTCTAGTGTTTCCAAGTAGTAGGTAGAGTATATGTTAAGACCAGGTTCTTTAAAGTCGGCCAACAACAGTCCTTCATTGCCAAAACATGCGCTCAGCATAACCTTATCATCGGAAACCTGTAACTAGAATTTTTTGGCTTTTGGTGATCCAGCATGCTTCCATTGCATGCTCTCTCTTTTGCTGCTCGGCTCAAAGTAGTGATACCATGATTTATCGCCTGCCACTATGCGGAAGAGAAATGCATTACCCTCCACTCTCTAAAGCAGAAGTTGTTCAAACACCATCTCATTGGTTCCTCTGTTTTGGTGGTTGGTCAACATCCATGGTAGCCACTGTGAACACACTTTCCAATATTACAGTTTCTTACGACCGACCTTTTGAATTGTCCCAATTGACACATCAAATTCTTTCGCTAGCTAACGTATGCTTCGACAACGGTTCATCTGTACTGCTGCATTAATTTTGGCGATGGTATTTTCTGTTTCAACAATATGCGCTTGACCCAGCCGTCGAAGATCTGTCGTGAACTGACGTCCTTTTCGAAACATTCGTTCCCAGTCTGTCACTGTTGTCTTCGACACCCATTTGTTACCGTACGCTGCCTGCATTCTTCGATGAATGCCCACTGGTTGACATCCTTCAAATGAAAGAAACTGAATCACCTCTCTTTGAGCTTCTTTGGAAGGATTTTCGATCAACCCGGCCATTTTCTCAACGGTCAGAAACAGAACCTATGCGTCATGGGACGATAAACACGTGTTCTCTTATTCATTGGCCAGTACTTATCACATGACTATGACATGATCATGTTCAACGTACGCAATTGCGCGCGGTGCGACACGAACGGATTTCAAATGAACGCTCCTAATACATCAGACTTAGTGTGCGCATATCCGAGTCTCACAAACTTAGCAGCAAAAATGGTGAATGAGATTTGTGAAACTGATATTTGGCTTTCAATATATCATCAATGTTTGGTTTGGAATTGCTGCATACAAGCAAGAGAATTGCTTTCAAATGTTCATCAGTCAATCTCGTTTAATGTGTTGACATCACACACCTCATTTTTGAAAATGTATGTTCACAGGCATAAGGTGCTCCAAAGACTGTTGCCATACCAGCGGCAAATTCCTTTAGTTTCGGAAACTCAACATCAGATAAGCAGCGGTAAAATTCAACAAGTTTTCCTTCTCTGTGCTTCTCTTTCAACAAGTCATTTGCATGCAAATCAATGAGCTTCAACTGTAGTTCAACTGCACATCACCAAGGTTACAATCTAACGGATTCTGGAACAGAAGAATGTCACTCTCAATTCTATCAGGATCTGAATATCTCTCCAACAAATGCTTCTTTAAGCATCGAATAATTTTTTTCGGAAAATATAGATTGACATCTTCTGCGATTATAGTGCAAAGCTCTTTGAAACAGTGAAAATGAGAAACGTTTTCTCCTTTCAGTTGTGCTTCAAACAATGACAGATTTCTACGAAATCCTTTGATGATTCTGGAGAGATCACAGACGATGTTATACTTTCCCTGGAGTTTCAAGTTCAGTTCATTCATGTGGGATTTGATGTCGACCAAAAATGACAACTTTGACAGCCAAGTAGGATATGACAGCTATAGATAAGCTCTATCTTTTTCAGTGAGGAAAACATCTATTTCCTTTCGACGTTGGTAAAAATGAAACAGGACCTTACCGCAGCTGAGCCACCTCAATGATGTGTGATAAGGCAAGTCAAACAATTGACAACCAATTTCTTAAAGAAAAGCCTGGAACTGACGGTGATTGAGTGCATGTCCACGAATTAAGTTCACAGCAGAAACGACTGGTTTCAACTACACAAGAAATATCTAAGTCTTTCCCACAGAGTGCTTGCTGATGTATGATGCAGTGTAATGAACAGAGCGTCCGGAATTTGCAATTCTCCCAACTGAGTCGTGATCTGTCCCAACAGACCCTTCCTCACTACAGCCATGTTTTTATCCCCCATCAACTGTAACATCCCGAAGCTGATTCCACCGTAGGTTATAGTCTTGCAAAATTGTTGCACTTACATGAAAATGTCTTTTCCAGTTGTTGTTCCATGCATGCTGCACACGGATGCCAACTCTTCCGTTAATCTGAAAGTCCAAATTGACACAACGAATGAACACGTGAAGTTATGACGTACTCGAGAGATCAGTAGATGCATCCAACGCCAGAGAATACCACAAGTTCCTCGCGTATATGTAGCACTATGTTCTCTCCAAGTTCTTCTGTTCTTCACACAACTGAACTTGCCGACAAGCTAATAATTCCAAACAATTCAGCATTCTCAAGACACAAGTCATTTGCTGCTTCCATCATACACTCTTTGATGAAGTTGCCATTAGTAAACGGTTTTCCTCGCTCTGCCATCTTATGCACTATGTTGTAACTTGTACGAATGACAGATTCATTTTCAGTAAACTTTCTCGTGAAGATATTTCTTTGTGTTTCTAAATCACGTTTCATGGACTCATATTTCTCAGAGTCTAACTTTCCAGACAACTTTGAATATTATGATAGATGTTTTGTTTCGTAATGACGCCAAAGATTGTTGTCAGCAATTCACTTGCGACAGGCATACAAGGATTCCCTTCTTTTGCACTACACGAAAGTGACAACTCGTATTATTTGCAAAAGGATACATGTTTATTCGGAGCTGATCAACAATAGCTCCATGAGCGAAATACGACAACGGTATTGAACATAGAATGTGATGACGATAAGATGGAATGAGGAGATGATATAAACATTATAACTACTGAAGCTAAGCTAGACTATTATAACTATTATACTGTCCTTAATAACCACAAAGTATCCCTAGCGGATACACGTCTGATTCCTAAGCCGTCTGATGTCTGTCTGAGCTCGCTGAGCGTGGCGTGTTCAACCACAAGCAATTAGCTCAGCGTGCGTTCGTTGGTTTACGTGCTGGGCACTGGGTTGTGTTGACCAGAGTTACTCGGTCCTTCCTCGTGCATCGAGTTCCCCAGACTCTTGGGTAACCTCGCTCAACTGCACTGGTTGCCCTCCTTGTTGACACAAGGGTGTCCCGTTATCGCTATTTATAGCGTTAGTGTCTCTCCTGTCTGGTGTCCTATCCTGTTACGTCACCTGCCCTCTTCCTGAGCTCTATTTTAGCTTAGAGCTATCTCTCAAGTCTTTGACAATTGTACTCTTTCAAAAAGGCAACACTTTCGCTGCATATTACGCAACTGGTTTTCTTTTCCTTTATTTCCACAAAGAAGTACTTTACTCCCATTCTTCATTAAAAACGCGACACTCGGTGTCCACTTTTCTTTTCCTAGTAGCCATAATGAAGAGTGAAGTATACGAGATCTGAAAATGAAAACAAACAACAAAAAACAAAAGCCCATTGAATTAGAAACATAATTAAATCCTATTGAAACACAAGAAAAGAAGAGGACTGGGTCACGGGTGAAACTTGGCTCACCAAATGTACAGTTAAAGTTTATAGGTACCTTTGGTAATAGAATATATCTCATAATAAGGTTTGCAATATATATATATATATATATATATATATATATATATATATATATATATATATATATATATATATATATATATATATATATATATATCATTCCATTGGCACCTTTCCGTCTTGACAGACGATAGTTTGGTACATTGTGCTTCAAAAAGGCTTAATAACTACGATCCATGGCGGTGGCGAGTGTGGCTGGTAAGGCCAATTCTTGCTGCAAATGTTTGCCCACAGTAGGTGCATGTGAAAACATGGTCACTTTCCACCATTTTGCACCATCTTACGTCTCTCACGCTCTGTGTGTGCTTTATCTGCAATCATTTTCTCCTTTGTCTTTATTCCATTTCTGATAGTTGCCCTCCATGCAACACGTTCAGCGGCGACGTGCTCCCAATGTGCATTATCAATGCCTGTATCAATCATGTCCCGCTTACACACATCTTTGTATCGTAGTAGAGGCCGACCCTGAGATCTCCTACCCGTCTGTAATTCACCAAAAAAGATGTCCTTTGGTATTCTACCATCATCCATCCTCCTAACGTGTCCTATCCATCTAAGTCTACGAAGACTGAGCATGGAATACACCGTCACACAACCTGATCTTTCCAATACTTCAGTATTTGTGATTTTGTCTTGCCACTTAATACCAAGTATTCTTCGCAGACACCGCATATGAAAGCTGTTTAAACGTTTCTCTTGGCGTGAGTAAGTTGTCCAGGTTTCACTGCCATAAAGAAGAGTACTAAGGACACAGGCTTGGTAGACGAGGACTTTTGTTTTGGCAGTAAGCTTCCTGTTCTCCCAGACTCTTTTTGCTAACATGTTCATTGTTGTTGCTGCCTTGCCAATCCTGATGTTGATTTCCTGATCGAGGGATAATTTGCTATTTACCTCTGATCCTAGATATGTAAAATGGTCTACTATCTCCAGTTCGGCGTCGTCAATAAAGATTGATGGTACACCATGTGCACCTTGTGACATAATCTGTGTCTTCTTTTTGTTAATTGTTAAACCAAATTCAGAACAAGCATTGGAGAATGCAGATAGTAGATGTTGTAATTCTTCCTCAGAGTGGGTCGTAATCGCAGCATCATCCGCAAAAAGCAACTCTCTGATTAGTACCCTGCTAATTTTGGTCTTGGCCTTCAATCTCTGAGCATTATAGAGGCCACCATCTGAGCGTGAGTGAATGTATATACCGTCATCCTGATCACGAAAGGCATATTTCAGTAGAAGTGAAAAGTATATCCCAAAGAGGGTGGGGGATAGTACACAACCTTGCTTAACTCCACTCTTGATTTCAAACTCTTCTGAAGTTGAGCCATCAAACTTGATTATACCTTTCATGCCTGTGTGGAACGATTCCACAATGGACAGAAGAGTTGGTGGGCAGCCAATCTTCTTTAGTGCTTTGAACAGACCCTCACGACTGACCAAATCGAATGCCTTTGTGAGGTCAATGAAGGCAATAAACAGTGGCTGATTTTGTTCCCGGCATTTTTCTTGCATCTGTCGCAATGAGAATATCATATCAATGGTAGACCTGGTTCTGACGGAAACGGCACTGTGAATCGGGGTAGACTTGATCTCCCAGGACTTGAAGTCTGTGCAGGACAGAAGTGAGATACCCCTATAGTTGTTACAGTCGCTCCGATCTCCCTTGTTCTTGTACAGCGTTATGATGTTTGAATCTTTGAAATCTTGTGGGACTTGTCCTTCTCGCCAGCAGAGCTCTATTAGCTGGTGGATCTGTAGAGCGAGTGTGTCTTGCACACTCCTGATTACCTCTATTGGAATCCCATCCTTACCTGGAGCCTTGCCAGATGCAAGCTCATTTATAGCACACTTAACTTCTGTTATAGTGGGAAATGTGTCCAGGTGGTCAAGAGTTGGCAGGGCCTCTATGGCGTTGAGGGCATCATCCGCTAGCTTGGTCTCACTTGAGTAAAGCTCTAAATAGTGCTCGACCCATCTATCCATCTGCTGTTTCTTATCAGTGATATGTGTATATATATAGATCCATATATATACATATATATAGTATCTATATATATATATATATATATATATATATATATATATATATATATATATATATATTATATATATATACACACAACACACATATATAGTGTCCCTATATATATATATATATATATATATATATATATATATATATGTATATATATATATATATATAGTGTGTGTGTGTGTGTGTGTGTGTGTGTGTGTGTGTGTGTGTATATGGCCCGGACTAAATAAACAGCATAGAACAGAGTTTTACAATCGGGGTTCTGCGAGTGACAGCCAGTGGTTCCGCCGAAACAGACCGAAATCGCCTAAATGCAACATTTCTGCCCATCTGGTTTATTACATACAGTAGAACAAACGCTTGTATCATCGCACAAAGTCCCTGATCAAGGTAAACATTTGCGTAAGGATTTCTTCCAGCAGAAAGGTTTAACAACACTAGTCTAGAGACCGGGACATTCTTCTGAGCTAGGGATAATATTTTCGTAACAACACGTAGCTTCTATGGCATTTATAAGCTATGTTTGCTACTTTATTGCCTCTATTCACACTAGTAGTTCACTTACCTATCACTGTCAAACAAATATATCCTTGTTACATACCTATAAAATGGATGGCTGGCAAAAATAAGTAAATATTTCTGGAGCATCGGACCTGTTTTGACAGCCGGGTGCATCTGTGGGAGGGTAAGATGCGTGCATGTGTTGCCATTGAAACCATTTGCCATGGAAAGCATGGTAACGTCAGAGCGTAGGCAGCAATACCATGAGCCGGGGAAGGACTTGGGATGGCGCGAAATAAGCAAACATTACAATAAACAAGACAATCTAGATACCCTAATTTATAACTGAAAATAGTGAATTTTTAAGACACGTAGCAGCCAGGAGGTCTCCGCACATGTGAAGATCTCCTTTTATTCTAACCATAATATTTACATTCAACTTGCATCATAACGTTTCGTGTTCCATGCGTTATATCAAGCAAGTTCGAGTACCGACGGCGGGCCGGATGAAATGACATCGCGGGACGGACGCGGCCCGCGGGCCGTAGTTTGGTGACCCCTGAACTAAACTAACTAATTAAACTAGCTAACTAACTAATTGACTAACTAATTAAACTAACTAACTAACTGACTGGCTAACTAAACTAACTAAACTACCTGACTGACTGACTGACTGACTGACTGACTGACTGACTGACTGACTGACTGACTGACTCACTCACTCACTCACTAACCAACCAACCAACCAACCAACCAAGCAACCAAGCAACACAGCAACCAAGCAACCAAGTAACCAACCAACCAACTAATATAACTAACCTGCTAACTAACTAACTAACTAACTAACTAACTAACTAAATAACTAACTAACTAACTAACCAACCAACCAACCAAATTACTAACTGTACTTTTGTATGGATATGAAGCGTGGACAATAAGCAGTCAAGCTGAAAAACAGCTGATGGCTATGGAAATGTGGTTTCTGAGGAAAATGCATAGAATACCATGGACAAACAGAAAAACCAATAAAAAAGTCGTTCAAGAAACAAATGAAGATCGTAAACTGATTAGGGACATTAGACGTAGACAGTCAACATTTTTTGGGCGTTATGAGAAGAAATGAATTGGAGAACTTGGTGACGACTGGCAAGATCGAAGGGAAGAGACCAAGGGGAAGACCGAGAAGTAAATACCTTAATAGCTTGGCCACGTGGCATGGTCGAGCCAGGAACACAGAGCTGATCCACGACTCTGGTGATCGAGTGAGATGACAGAACATGACCGCCCACGTTTATCGGCATGGCACATGATGGATGGATGGATGTCCTCTACTCATTGCTTGTCTATGTTTTTTTTAAATTTAGCTCTATGGTAATTGCATACCGTGTCGCGCTGATGTTAGTGTTGGTATGATCCCTTATATATATATATATATATATATATATATATATATATATATATATATATATATATATATATATATATATACTAGCTGACCCGGCCAGCTTTCACCCAGCCACTGGCGGGTATCTATCTATCTATCTATCTATCTATCTATCTATCTATCTATCTATCTATCTATCTATCTATCTATCTATCTATCTATCTATCTATCTATCTATCTATCAATCTATCTATCTATCTATATATCTATCTATCTATCTATCTATCTGTCTGTCTGTCTGTCTGTCTGTCTGTCTGTCTGTCTGTCTGTCTATCTATCTGCCTGCCTGCCTACCTGACTGCCAGCCTGCCTGCCTGCCTACCTGACTGCCTGCCTGCTTGCCTGCCTGCCTGCCTGCCTGTCTGTCTGTCTGTCTGTCTGTCTGTCTGTCTATGTTTGGCCCTTTCCCGTTCCCGTTGGGTTCGAAAATGTTCACGTATCTAAAATAGATCCATTATTTTAACGAAAACTTTGAAAATGCTTTAAAGATGTAATCATGATATTATAATGCATATGACTGTAGATAACTACTTTAAACATTTTATGAAACTTAAGAAAAATACAACAATTATTTAAATTACATAATACTACATGCTACTAAAAGTTATGTCCCTTTATATAA
This sequence comes from Cepaea nemoralis, assembly GCA_014155875.1. NCBI lineage: Eukaryota > Metazoa > Mollusca > Gastropoda > Stylommatophora > Helicidae > Cepaea > Cepaea nemoralis. The sequence goes on from JACEFZ010001009.1 coordinate 11,931, forward strand.
CTGTTCTTAAGTTAAGTCCCCTTGTAATATTTTAATTAAATTCAATTTAATACGTAAATAACTGTTTTTAAACTGTTTTTTGAAATTGTCTACAGATGTTTTTCTCATTCCCGCCAAGCCAACTGGCATAGTTTGTTAGTTTAAAAACAGTTATTTACGTATTAAATTGAATTTAATTAAAATATTACAAGGGGACTTAACTTAAGAACAGTTATATAAAGGGACATAACTTTTAGTAGCATGTAGTATTATGTAATTTAAATAATTGTTGTATTTTTCTTAAGTTTCATAAAATGTTTAAAGTAGTTATCTACAGTCATATGCATTATAATATCATGATTACATCTTTAAAGCATTTTCAAAGTTTTCGTTAAAATAATGGATCTATTTTAGATACGTGAAAATTTTCGAACCCAACGGGAACGGGAAAGGGCCAAACATAGACAGACAGACAGACAGACAGACAGACAGACAGACAGACAGACAGACAGACAGACAGACAGACAGACAGACTGACAGACAGGCAGGCAGGCCGGCAGGCAGGCAGGCAGTCAGGTAGGCAGGCAGGCAGGCTGGCAGTCAGGTAGGCAGGCAGGCAGATAGATAGACAGACAGACAGACAGACAGACAGATAGATAGATAGATAGATAGATAGATAGATAGATAGATAGATAGATTGATAGATAGATAGATAGATAGATTGATAGATTGATAGATAGATAGATAGATAGATAGATAGATAGATAGATAGATACCCGCCAGTGGCTGGGTGAAAGCTGGCCGGGTCAGCTAGTATATATATATATATATATATATATATATATATATATATATATATATATATATATATATATATACACCAATTGTTATTAAAGGTGGATATGACGTAATGACTAGCATCATATACATATTATGGAGACAGATTCGGGTGACTTTGGGTTAAAATGGTGAAGGACGGTTGTTTGTTTTTGTGACCGTTCCCGTTTTCGAGTAGAAGATGGATATTTTCATCTCCTACGTGTAATTTGTGTGCCAGGATGTAATACCAGAAGATTCTTCTCAAGATCTGCGCCGATGCTACAGAGTTTCGTGCATTGAGTGAAGCAACACTTGAGTGAATTTTTCGCAGCGTGTGTGGTTCTGTGGTTTTCGGTATTTTAAACATGGCGGAACAATGTTTGTGTGTTCCGTGCGGACGGCAGTCAACAAAACAAGACGGTGGGGCCAACGTGGTGGCCGCAAGCGATCAGGAATACGCGGTGGGGTAAGACATTTTGGACTTAAATGTGACCATCTGGGCCTCAGGGATATTCGTATTCTATATTGGAACTTCGCCAGCGTAAAACAACGAGGCCCTATTCTCGAAAACCCGGTTTACAGGAATGACATTGTAGCACTCCAGGAGACGAGACTGGTGATCAGCTACTCCAAATGGCCGGCTTCAAATGTTTCTACAACAGGCAACATCTGGGAATGGCGATTCTCATTCGCGACAGTATGGTGGCTTCAGAGCTAGAAATGCACAGTTGGGACAATGATGACATTAAAATACAGGCGGTTAGAGTATAATCCGGTGTACCATTCGTGTTGGTGAATGTTTATGCCCGTAACGCGAGTGTGGATTCCCAGAAGTGGCAGTGCTTAAGTGACATATTAGGTCACGAAAAAAAGTCATTTTCTGTAGCGATTTCAACGCTAAAGGCAGATCATGGGGAAATATTTCCTCCAACACACAGGGGGAGGAACCCGACACTGCACTTGAAACCATTGACCCTGGTTTGTATCGACACTTCCTGTGTCACCAGGACAGCTAGCCGCCCAGGTGATGAGGACAGTGCTATTGATCTGGCGCTGGTTTCTCCTTCACTCACTACAGTGTGTAGATGGGGTGTCCTAGGGAACCACGGCAGCGACCACCACCCTTGCAGCATATTGGTGGAGAAAGGCAGAACCAGGCAGCACAAGTCAACGGTCAAGACTTTCCAGTATGACAGTACAGGGCAAGATGTGGTGAGCAAATAAGGCGTGGCAAGCGTAGAAAGTATCAGGGCAGGAAAAAAAAGCTGGGAGCAGCCACCTTGGTGGAATATTGAGGTGGAGAAGGCCTGGACGGATAATCATAGTGCTCTAAGGAAATGGCAAACCGCCAAGAAGAACAGAGTTGCCCATCCTAGTCCCTGCATGCACTTAGAAAGAGAGATACACACAAAAGTAAGCTATTTCATAAAACTGGTTAAGGTGGTTAAAAGTGAAAAATGGGCAGAGGCCTGTCAAAGAGTAAGCACAGACATGTCACTGAAATTGTTCTGGCGACTGCATAAAAGCATGAGTGGGGTAGTCAAGAATAAGAGAATTTCTGACTTCCAAGATGCCGACCTCATCTGGCAGCGGACTGACGAGCATAAGGGTAAAGCCCTCTTCGAACGCTATCTAAAGCGAAGCAAGCAGACAGACATGAGAGGCCGAAATCTTGCCAAGGATGTCACCTCAGACAGGTGTAAGGCGCAGAAAATTTCGGATGAAGACACAGTGACAGTGAAAGAAATCAAGGCCGTGCTTCGACAATTAAAAAAAAAAACAGCGTTCCAGGGCTAGATGGCATAAGATATGACGACATCAATAGGTGTACCGACAACGAGTTAGAGAAACTAGCAGACATGTACAACAACAGTATAGGGAGTGCTAGCATCAAGGAGGAGTGGTTATACATCTGTCTGATTCCCTTGCCGAAGCCTGGCAAAGACCACACAAAAATTAAGGGATATCGAGTAATAACCATACATAATACAATAGGCAAGCTGATGGAGAAGTTAATTACCAGCATAATATCAAGCCACTTAGATAAGCAAGGTGTTTTCCCACCTACCTTGGGAGGTTACCGTCCCAAAAGAGAAATCTGGACCAATGCAGCAGTTTTTGCCCATGATGTTTATGAAGGTTTCCACTCAGGCATTGAAACCTTTGCTGCGGCGATTGATCTTGAGGACGTGTACAACGAAGTAGCTTTGGATTTTTTAATGCTTCAGCTTCTTGAACTCAAGATAAATATGTTCCTCATTAGTTGGATCGCTGCAGCCCTCTTCCAACGGAAAGTAGATTTTAGATGTGGCAGTTGGACTTCGGAACCAACAACAATATAGGCTGGCCTACCACAGGGGTCACCATTATCTCCGGTGCTGTTCAACGCCTACAATGTAAGAATCATCAGCGAGCAGTTCTCTGGACCGGGAAGGAAATTGTCATATGCCAACGATGCTTTAGTGTATCGTCAGGGTAAGGATAGAGATCAGGTTGCTGTGGAACTTCAAACCGAACTCAATCGCATAAGTACTTGGTGTGCAGAAGCTGGGGCAATGGTCAACTACACAAAGGCAACAGTGACATGGTTCTCTTTGAATAATCATGTTGTTAACACTCCAACACCAACTGTTAATCTGTGTTCAGAGATTGTGGAAAGAACGCAGGCAATGAATTACCTGGGGATATGTTTTGATCGAAGCCTTGCTTATAATGAGCACATAGACCAGGTGACAACAAAGGCCAAACGGGGTTCGGCTGCGATGCGGGTGATGACGACTGCAAACTGTGAGCAGCGCCTCCTATTCCGTCTATACGAGGGGCTGGTAATGTCTGTTTTTGAGTATGAGATGTGCCATACCGTAAGTCCCTCTTTATTCTGCTTTCCCATATGTATATTAGTGAACTTAACAGTAGGTATTTTTGGCTCAAACTAACGGTGAACTTTAAAGGATGAAGCAACGCCTGAGTTCACAATGCGAAAACTGCTTTAATCCGGCAGCTGACATAGTTACAATAAATATCTTTTATGGTACTCTTAAAAGGACCTGTTGTTGCCAGGATCGGCATTTAAGACATATGTACACTAAGATGATTTACTCAAACCTGTTTTAAATTCGCCATTGTCGTTACTCTTCCAGCCCTCTCCTTCTTTCGTTCATACCGCCTGTCTTCTCTGCTATACCAATCCGATCCTGTCTAGGTTCTGCCCGTCGTTCTTGAATACGTGGCGTTACAAATCTGCGGTGACATACTTCTAGCTGTTATTAACTCGATAGCCACTAATACATTGCCAACCCTTCCGTAGCCACACAAATTTGCTCAAGAATTGAAATGCACAACCTTTCATATTGAAAACCCCACAACGTCTCCTTTTGTTGTCAAAATCACGTCAGCGTGACGTTTTCCCGTTGTCAACTTGCGTCCCATAGTTTTCTCTGCACTTTTGTCTTCTAGACTTCTTCAAGTCCTTTCTATGACGTCATACCTGCTCTGTGGCACGATGGCGATCCTGACTCTCAGCCGTAAGCATACGGAAAGGATGGAAAGGATAGAAAACGAAGCTATGCGCATTTTTCTTGGATGTACAAGAGATACAATATGCAGGGTGATGCGCTGCCTTCTTGATTTTCCAACCATTGAAGATCCACTGCACAGTGAAATTAAGAAGGCGAAGGTCAGCAGGTTAAAAAGAGGAAGGTCGTGGGTGGGTCAAGCCGAAGACATTCTTCAACAGGTGTGTTCACTGGAGGACTTAGAATCCGGCAAGGAGTGGGTACAAGTGCCAACAGATTTCTGTACGTCCTTTTCAGTTTGCATCCAACTATACAGAAAATGCAGACAAGAAAATCCGGCTGCTGTGGAGGCGGAAGTACAAGCGCTGATTTTCGAGAATTCGTTAGACGGTGATGCTGTCATTTACACAGATGGGTCAGTCGTCCGACATGTGAGGAGCTCACGGGCCTTTACGGCGCAAGCCGGAGGGAGAATTGTGAAGGAGGACTCCGGTGCTTTTGCTGAGACCACAAGCAGCCTGACTATGGAAGTCATGGCAGTAAGTGAAGCAATAACATGGCTCGAGACACAGACATTCACTAGAGCATTTTCCCTTAGCGACTCAACGAGCATGCTCAAGGGGATAGAGACGGGGTGGATCTGAAGAGAATGGTTGCTGTCTCTTGAACGGTCTCGGCTGACAAAGAGTAGTTTCATCTTCATGCCAGAGCATGCGGGTGTACAAAGAAATGAGCGGGCTGACAAGCTCCCAGGTAAGGCTACTGTGGAGGGCGGACGCGTCATGGACCAAGCTGACATTCTGAATGCTATACGAGAAGTAAGACTTTCGCGAGAACCAAGTGATGACTGTGAATCTACAACTATGGCCAGA
>JACEFZ010001010.1:0-50000 GCA_014155875.1 Cepaea nemoralis
GGCAGTACTACATGAAGAATAGGATACTCTACAGGAAGCAGGAAGGGGAGACAACCTATACGGTCATTTGGTCGTCCCGAAAGCTCATCGGTCCCAGATTCTTCATATGGGGCATACCATCTCCTTTAGGGGACACATGGGTATTGCCGCCCCAGCAGCGGATTTCCTGCCACTACTATTGCCGGGAATGACAGTGATGTGCGGGTCGTATGTGAAGTCATCCCCTGAGTGCCAGAGGGTGGCACCGAAACACTGGACAGCCCCGGGTGATGTTGGGTGAGATGCCCATCATGAACTCCCCTTTTCGAGAGGGTAGCCATCGATATCGTGGGTCCACTTCCCAGGACTAGGAAGAGGAACATGTATATACTCACAATGGTGGATTGCTGTACAATGTGGGGTAAAGCCATACCGTTGACCACATTGACTCGAAAAGAGTGGCGGACGCACTGATGGAGGCCTTTACCAGATTGGCTTTCCGGATCAAATTCTGACGGATAATGGATCTCATTTTTGTAAAAAACTCATGGAGGAGGTATTTAGGGTGTTTCACTCTAACCACATACATACCAGCCCTTACCACCCTCAACCAATGGACAAGTAGAGCGTTTCAACGGCACGTTGATGACAATGCTCGGGAAACTAGCGCAGGAAAACCTGATAGGGGGGTGAATATATCCCAGCAGCACTCTTTGCCTATCGGGAAGTTCCTCATGGCTCAACAGGACAAACCCCCCCCTACGTTGCTGTTGGTCGTCCAATCAAAGGACCGTTGGAAGCCATGTTGAGGAGTTGGACTGAAGGGGGGGACGTCAGAAGAAGTGATCTCATGCTATCAATACGTGAGGAACTGAAAGAAAAACTCCAAGGGATGGATTTGGCAAATCAAAACTTGAAAAAGGCCAGGAAAAAAATGCGGCTTACTACAACCGTAGGTCTAAAGAAAGATCTCTAGAGGGGGAGAAAAAGTCTTTTGCTACTCCCAAGGGAAACAAAAAAACTGGAGATAGGTTGGGAAAAGGGCCCTTTCCCCTGGAAAGGGTAATATCCAGAACCCCAAAATATCGACCGGATCCGGGGGAAAGTCGAAGATTTTTCCCTATCAATCTTTGCGGAAATACGAAGAGAGACCGGGGACAAGACAGCTCACCTCATGGCAATGGCAGTTGCAGTGGAGACAGAAGTGGGAACCAGCGAGGGCAGGAATATCCCTTGGAAAACCAGGAAACATATAGGGATGTGCAAGTGAACCCTGATCTGACCTCCCGGGAGGGGGAAAGGATAACCCAGGTTCTCAAGTCTCATAAGAGATACTGACTGATAAACCAGGACGAACGAGGTTGGTTGAGTTCGAGATGACTTTGACCACACAGGAGCCGTCGCCAAAAGGTCTACCCAGTGCCATTCTCAAAAGAAAAGGCCCTGGAGGAGGAAATACAAAACTGTGGAGGATGACGTGATGCACCATCCACATCCCCATACAATGCGGGGGTAGTTTTTTTACGAAAACCCATGGAGAACACAGGTTGTGTATAGATTACCGACTGCTGAACAGTCACCCCAAAATTTTCAGGGGGAAACCCTTTGCCGAATCCAACTCAGTTTTCGCTAGGCTCCATAAGGCTCGTACTTTTCAAAGGTGGATCTGAGTCGGGGGTACTATCAGATACCAGTCAAACCGGAGATTCGACCACTTTTAGTTTTCAGCCCCAGTGGACACTACGAATTCAAGGTCCTGCCCTTTGGACCTCAGCAATGCACCTAGTGTGTTACCCGCATGATGAGGACTTTACTAGATCCGTTACAGGATCCGTCCATCATCTCTTTCATGGATGATATTCTGATTTCCAGTGACAGCTTGGATGACCACTTACAATCCTTGGAGAGAGTGTTTAATAGGCTCACGAAGCAGTGGCTTACTGCTCGTCCAACCAAGTGCATGATTGGTTACCAGACTCTGGGAATTTCTAGGTCACACCATCACTCCAGGACACATTGTCCCAGAAGAGAAGAACCTGGAGAAAATCAGAAATGCACCAAGGCCAAAAACGAAGAAGGATGTGCGATCTTTTCTGCTCGTTGTGTGGGTTCTACCACAAATTTATCCCACATTTCACTGAACTGGGGAGCTCCGTTGACGGAAACCTGAAATAGGGATTACCGGATCAAATCATTTGGACACCAGAAAGTGAGAATGCCTATAGTCAGTTAAAGGAGGCCTTGGTCAGCAAACCTGTATTACAGCTCCCTGACCTTTCCAAACCATTTGTGTTGAGAACGGATGCGAGTGCGATTGGAATTGGAGCCGCTTTGTTACAGGAAGGAAAAGACGATGCTTCGGTTTTGAAAACCTGTGGCATACGCAAGTAAGAAACTTCTACAGGCGGAGAGGAATTATTCAACCGTCGAGAGAGAGTGCTTGTCCCTTGTATGGCAGTGCAAAAATTTCAGCCATATTTGTATGGAGTTAAGTTTCGGGTCCAGTCGGATCATCAGCCCCTGATGTTCCTGGCTACTTCTCAGAAGCTCAACGCACGTTTGATGCGGTGGTCGTTGTTACTTCCACCGTATAATTTCACAGTAGAGTACATTCCTGGGAAGGAAAATGTTGGATGCGAGACTTCTTGTCCAGACACCCAGCTCCTGAAGAAGAGGAATGAATCATCTGGATTTAACTCATGGTGGAGAAGAGTGAGATGGACTACTCTCTTAAGAGGGGGCCTATGTCCACGAGCGCCATGAGTTAACCAGCTAATAATACCCGACGTTTGCGTGGCGTATATTTTCTAGGCCACAACAGTCGTACTAACAGAGTAAACACAGCTGCACAGGTTACATCGTGTCAGCCCATAAACACATTTGGTGTGAGTGAGAAGGAATGGATACATCGAGTTGGCAGTTCAGTAACAGTTAGAATCACATATGATTGTCGGCTTAGGATATGGAATGGTTCCGTTTGTCATCTATACTGCCGGACATCAGACGGAAATGGCTGCTGGGATTGTCACCCACGGAACAGAAGATTGACAGTTTATCAACAGGTCGGAAGTGCCCGACTAGGGAGAAAACAGTGCATCTGTCAATTCTTGGTTTCCGGCACATCGAGAGGATTGACGGGGTTATTTGCAACTCTTTGTTGTAACTCGACAGAAACTCGCTGGCTTGTTTGAGAATCTAAACTATTACTGACAACTTTGACAGGACTAAAGCCAGGAAAATGGTTCTTGACAAGGGATGATTCTGCCACGGTGCCAACCTGTGTGGGGGCATAAAGGATAACGTCACGTGGCCAACTTTGGTAGTTTGCCATATAAACCCGAGTTGGGATCAACTAGGGGGGACTTGGAAAATGCTCTAGTCAGAGTGCCAGGGCACTGCAGTGCTTAGTGGAAATAATATCTACCGTGTGTTAATTAGTGACTTAATTTTGCACGTGCCTATAATGGCAGATGTAGATATGATTGATAGGACTGCAAGTAGTGCCATTTAAGGTATAACCTATTATAATATATTCGTTATAATTACTTTAGGCAGTAGTCTTGTTAAACTATAGTGTGATGATTAGCACTGTTAGTGGAAACTAGCTAGAGTAGTGAAGTGATACTTGGCTCTGTTAGCTAAAATAGATTAGTGAAGTGTTGATAAGTTTTACTAGTTGAGAATTGAGTAATGAGGGATAATTGGGATCTTCCCGTAGGTGTCCCTGGTGGGCGGGGTTCCGCATTCTGGTTGCTGATTTTTTCTTTGTCATAGCCTGATTCGGCTCTAGGTGGGTAGCTAATCTGCTCTGTGACTAAGTCTAGTTAGCTAAAGATCATTAAGCAAGGTGATAGGCTTACCCTCAGCCGAAAGGATCAGTAACTAGTACTATCACCAGATGTGGTTGTTTCTATCCTAGGTTCCCTACCAGATCCAAGTGAAACTCAACAAGTTTTTGGGAAAAAAATCCAATCCCATTCTGAAGAACACCAGTTCAACAATCAATAAAGTTGCATACAGAACGTAACTAAAGCTAGAAGGAAGTTGATTCACCAAAGAGAGTGAGGTGTACTGATGCACCACACAGCATCAGACAGTAGTAACTAAATGAGAACAGTCTAATAGTTACCTAGTGTTATATAATCTCGTGTAATAGAACACAAGACATTATACGTGAGGCTAGATAGACACGAGTGAGGATCAATCACATTAACAATTAACATTAATGACGGTGTACACACTACAAAGGACTTGTGCAGTTTTTTTTAAGGAACGATAGGAACGGACATTGTGTAGGGTGCAACCGGTCCATGATTAACTGTTAATACCACCGGTGTCTATTTCGGATGTTCATGAAATTGGATTACCAGAGGTCTACAGAGGCAAAGCAGTATCCGGCAAGATGGTTTCGGCAACGGGTGAGAAGTACATGTTCTGACGTACCGTGCTGTGGTCTATCTTTGCTGGGATCAGCTGACTGGGTTGCTGTCTGAGAGTCAGAGTCTACACACTTATAGAACACGTCACACATTTTCTTCACATACACGTCTCATATACGTTACACTTTTATTTTAATAAATTACTCTTTATTAATTTCTAGAAGCAAGAGTTTGTTGAGTATGTTGCGTTGGGGAAGTATGAGAAGGGGGCATAGTACGACAGTGTGAGAGTGATAGGAAAAGGTGTCCATAGGCTGATGGAGTGTGTTGGACGGAAGCTGGTGGATTCTCCAGAATATTGAGAGGAAAAAAAAATATTATAATGTGGGTGTCGACTCTCTTCACTCCAGGAAACGACACTGTAAAGGAGGACACGACAATCATCATCATCATCATCATCATCATCATCATCATCATCATCATCATCATCATCATCATCATCATCATCATCATCATCATCATCATCATCATTATCATCATCATCATCATCATCATCATCATCTTCCACTTCTGCCGTCAAGCGTCTTGGGGAGGAATAATTTGCGTTCCAGCGCCCGGTGGGCGGCACTGGATAGTGTCATTCCGTGTGGTTGTACAATGTCTTTGATGTCGTCAATCAATTTTTTTCTTGGACGTCTTCTAGGTCTCGTCGCAGATGATCTTTGATGTAAGGCCAGTGATGGTAGTTGTTTCTGTTGCATTCTAACGACATGGCCAAACCACTTGATCTTCTGTCTTTCAATAAATGTGGCACAAGGTGTTGATCCCACTGTCTGTCTGAAAACAGCATTTCTTATTCGGTCTCGGATTGTTAAGTTGGCAGCTCTCCTCAGGCATCTCATGTCGCAGGTATTGATTTTGCGAAAGTGTGATTTGGATAAAGTCCAAGTTTGAGATTGGTAGCATAGGGTTGGTGTGAATATGCTGTTTATTATCATCTGTCGTTTTGCGGACATGGGTATATTTGGATGTTTCAGTAAGGGTGATAGTTGATATGTAAGTGCACTAGCTTTTTGACATCTGATTTCGATTTCTCTGTTCAATCTCCCATCTTTAGTAATCTTACCTCCGAGATATTTGAATCCTTTAACATGTTTCAGAGTTGTGCTATTTATCTGTATACTTAGCGGGCCCGGCGATCTGCCAACTCGCATTACTTCGGTTTTGTCTGTATTTATACTCATATTGTATCTGCTGCAGGTTGAACTCAGATTAGTAATATGATTTTGTAATCTGCCCTTGTCGCTGTAAAACAGGCACTGATCGTCTGCAATGAGAAGTTCATTTAGTTCCTGTGGATCAGTTGTTTCATCTGGAGTAAAGAGTTCTAAATTTTCTTAATCTGTTCTGTCAAGAATTGCTTTTTCGGATATTCTGTCCATGTAGACATTAAATAGCAGGGGAGAGAGCACACATCCCTGCCTCACTCCTGAATTGACTGTGAACATATCTGATATTCCTTCTTGTGTTCTTACTGCACTTCGGCTCGAGTGATACATGGCTATGCTGTTTTCTATTAATTGTACTTGTATCCCATAGTCTTCAAGGATGGTCCATAATTTGTATCTGTCTACTTTGACGAAAGCCTTTTCCTGATCTACAAACACAATATTCTGCTGGTCACTATATTAGATAGTTTATTTTTACATATTTGTCTAAGTGTAAATAGTGCATCAGTGCAACTTTTACCTTTCCGAAAACCGAATTGTGCTTTGCTTAACTGTTGTTCAACTATCGGTCTAGCTCTTTGTTCCAATAGTTTTGCATACATTTCACCTATATGGCTCAGGAGTGAAATACCTCTGTATGTTTCACACTCTCTCATATTGCCTTTCTTTTTCCATATTGGTACTATTATTGCCTGTTGCCAATCATCTGGGACTTTCTTTCTTCCCACGCTATATTAAAAAGTCTTTTTAGCCATTTAACTCTTGTTTCCCCACAGGCCTGAATATCTTCTGTGGTTATTCCAACTGGACCCGGTGATTTGTTTGTAGGACTTTTCTGTATAACTGCTTTGACTTCTGCAGGTATGAAATTTGGTTCTTGTTGTCCATGACTTTTAGGCATAAAAGTAGGGTTTTCTATGTTATGTGTGGGGTTAAGTAGTTCTTGAATGTATTCTGCAACCTTGCTAGTCTTTGTTGTGGAGTAAATATTGGTATACCTCTTTTGCTGTTTATGATGGTGGTTGGGTTGTAGCATGCATCTCTGTTTCTCATTGCATTGACACGTTTATAAAATTCTCTTGGGCAGTCTTTGCTAAGGGTCGCCATCTGTTCACCGTATATTCTCCAGGATTCATCTCTAGATGCTCTAATTGTTCGGTTGGCATTTCGTCGTGCTATTCTATAAGTAACATAGAATTGGTTGTGATCCAATTTTTGAACGCTACCTTCTTTTTGAATATGCTATCTTTAACTTCGTTGTTCCACCAAGCTGTTCTTAATCTTTTGTCCTGCCCTACTCTCTTTGTTCCACATTTACTTTCCAGTGTGTCGAGCATGGCAGCCTTGAAAATAGTCTATTCCTTATCTACGCTTGAGTAGTCATCAGGGATGTTCTTATGTAATTTTTTGATTTCTTGATTGAATTCGTCTTTAACCGTATTTTCCTGCAGCCTCCTATAATTGATGACATGTGTTGTTACTATTTTGTTTCTTATTTTCGTGTTTGTTGGAATCATTTTTTTTTTATTATGACTGGTTTGTGATCTGTATCAACGTCTGTATTTGGGAGTGCTCTTGAATCTAATAGTAGTCCTCTGTCTGATTTCCTAAGTAGAATAAAGTCAATTTGATATGTTTGATCTATGTCGTTCCATCTATTCCAGGTTTTGGTGTGCCTACGAGGATGTTGAAAAAAAACTATTTGCTATTATTAGTCCGTTTTCGGAGCATATGTTGAGTAGATCTTGACCATTACTGTTACATTAAGTCTCTGTGTCGCTGAATGGCCCCATGCAATCAGCCCACGGTGTTCGTCGTGTGCCTATTCGTCCGTTAAAATCGCCCATCACAATAAGTTCATCTGTCTCCCTGACATTATTTAATGTGTCTGCAAGTTTATCAATATACTCATCTTTGTCTTCGTCGCGTACATTTGTATAAAAGTTGTTGTTCTATTTCCATCTTTGATCTGTACTAGTATTATCCTTTCCTATGTAAATTTAGTGTTGATAATGGCTTTCGCTAACAAAAGACCCACTCCATGTTTATCTGTAGCTCGCTGGTCGACGCCACTCCATATAAGCACGTAACATTCATGTGTTCGTTTTGTGTTCTGCCCCCTTTTCTTAGTATCTACGAGTCCTAATATTTGAATATTTGATCTTTTCATAAACTATACGAGAGCTGGTTCCTTATTTCCTAGACCCGTAACATTCCAAGTCCCGAACATCTCCTGTCTGATTCGAAATTTAGCTGTTGTTGGTTGCTTTTTGTTCGTCTTCGGTGTGTTTCCGGCGTGAACGCTGTTAGAGTTGCGTTTTTCTTTCAATTTCCTCAATGCTCTTTGATATAACCACCGCAACTCAAATCCTTAACGAATTTCTATGACCACGAAAGTTCTCCAGCAGTGTCTATTTCTAGATATTATGTATAATACTACTGAACAAAATAGTCCTGTCTTTTCTTTCAATCTTAGTTATACACTAGATCAGAACCTAGGGATGATCAATAGACACCGGTGGTGGACAGGACAGCAAAGGAAAAGCTGAGGACAATACAACTAGACACTCTTGTCTGGAACTCACAAGGCAAACGAAATAGCGGGAAACTAGAATGTTGAAAGTAGTTTCTTTGGACAGTTACACACTTTTGCCAGCGTCCATACACCTTTTAGAAACATTCTTTGAACCCATTATTTGAAGCGGATATCAGAAGCATTGTCGTAATTCTGATAATTTCATCAATCAATCAATCAATCATGTGCCATGCCGGAAAGCGTGGGCGGCCATGACTCGCCATTTCACTCAATCACCAGAGTCGTGGATCAGCTCAGTGTTCCTGTCTCGTCCATGCCATGTGGCCAAGCCATCCAGATATTTTCCTCTCGGTCTTCCTCTTGGTCTGTTCCCTTCGATCTTGCCAGTTGTCATTAAGTTCTCCATTCCATTTCTTCTCATAACATGTCCAAAAACATTTGACTGTCTACGTCTAATTTCTCTAATCAATTTACGATTTCCATTTGTCTCCTGTATTTTTCATCACCACACTTAAATAGGTGCACTATCAGTGCCCATTTGTATAAAGAAATAAAACATCAAAGGGTACCCGTTCAGTCGATTGTAATATTCCTGGACGGTCACATTGTGAGTTGCGAGGTACTGCTACATTAATATTCCTGGACGGTCACATTGTGAGTTGCGAGGTACTGCTACATTAATATTCCTGGACGGTCACATTGTGAGTTGCGAGGTACTGCTACACTAATATTCCTGGACGGTCACATTGTGCGGTGCGAGGTACTGCTACATTAATATTCCTGGACGGTCACATTGTGAGTTGCGAGGTACTGTTACAACTAATATTCCTGGACATTGTGAGGTGCGAGGTACTGCTACACTAATATTCCTAGACGTCACATTGTGAGTTGCGAGGTACTGTTACACTAATATTCCCGGACATTGTGAGTTGCAAGGTACTGCTACACAATATTCCTGGACGGTCACATTGTGAGTTGCGAGGTACTGCTACACTAAATATTCCCGGACGGTCACATTGTGCGGTGCGAGGTACTGCTACACTAATATTCCTGGACATTTTTGAGTTTTCGAGGTACTGCTACACTAATATTCCTGGGGCCGGTCACATGTGAGTTTGCAGGTACTGCTACATAATATTCCTGGACGGTCACATTGTGAGTTGCGAGGTACTGCTACACTAATATTCCTGGACATTGTGAGTTGCGAGGTACTGCTACACTAATATTCCTGGGCATGTGATTGCGAGGTACTGCTACACTAATATTCCTGGACATTGTGAGTTGCGAGGTACTGCTACACTAATATTCCTGGACGGTCAAAATTATGAGTTTTTCGAGGTACTGCTACACTAATATCCCCGGACGGTCACATTGTGAGTGCGAGGGTACTGCTACACTAATATTCCTGGACGGTCACATTGTGAGTTGCGAGGTACTGCTACACTAGTATGTCCTGGACGGTCACATTGTGAGTTGCGAGGGACTGCTACACTAATATTCCTGGCAGTCACATTGTGAGTTGCGAGGGGACTGTACACTAATATTCCTGGCCGGTCACATTGTGCGGTGCGAGGTACTGCTACACTAATATTCCTGGACATTGTGAGTTGCGAGGTACTACTACACTAATATTCCCGGACGGTCACATTGTGAGTTGCAAGGTACTACTACACTATTATTCCTGGACGGTCACTTTTTAGTTGCGAGGTACTGCTACAAATAATATCCCTGGACGGTCACATTGTGAGTTGCGAGGTACTGTTACACTAATATTCCCCGGACATTGTGAGTTGCGAGGTACTACTACACTAATATCCCTGGACGGTCACATTGTGAGTTGCGAGGTACTGTTACACTAATATTCCTGGACATTGTGAGTTGCGAGGTAATGCTACACTAATATCCCTGGACGGTCCACATTGGTGAAGTTGCGGAGGGTACTGCTTACACTAATATTCCTGGACAATTGTGAGTTGTCGAGGTACTAATACCACTAATATTCCTGGGACGGTACATTGTTAGTTGCGACGGTACTAGCTACACTAATATTCCTGCCTGGATACACATTGTGATGATGCGAGGGTACTGCTGACACATAGTATTCCTGGACTGTCACATTGTGGAGTTGTCGAGGTACTGCTGACATCTAATATTCCTGGACGGATCCACATTGTGAGTTGCGAGGTACTGCTACACTAATATTCCTGGACGGTCACATTGTGAGGTGCGAGGTACTGCTACACTAATATTCCTGTGGACATTGTGAGTTGCGAGGTACTGCTACACTAATATTCCTGGCCGGTCACATTGTGAGTTGCGAGGTACTGCTACACTAATATTCCTGGACGGTCACATTGTGAGGTGCGAGGTAATGCTACACTACTATTCCTGGACGGTCCACATGTGAGTTGCGAGGGTAATGCTACACTAAGTATTCCTGGACCGGTCACATTGTGAGTTGCGAGGTACTGCTACACTAATATTCCTGGCGGTCACATTGTGAGTTGCGAGGTACTGCTACACTAATATTCCTGGACGGTCACATTGTGCGGTGCGAGGTAATGCTACACTAATATTCCTGGACATGTGAGTTGCGAGGTACTGCTACACTAATATCCCTGGACGGTCACTTGTGAGTTGCGAGGGTACTGCTACACTAATATTCCTGGACGGTCACCATTGTGAGTTTGCGAGGTACTGCTACACTAATATTCATGGACATTGTGAGTTGCGAGGTACTACTACACTAATATTCCATGGACTTGGTGAGTGTGCGAGTGTACTGCTACACTAATATTCCTGGACATTGTGAGTTGCGAGGTACTGCTACACTATATTCCTGGGTAACATTGTGAGTTGCGAGGTAACTACTACACTAATAATTCCTGGACATTGTGAGTTGCGAGGTACTGCTACACTAATATTCCTGGCCGGTCACATTGTGAGTTGCGAGGTACTGCTACTCTAATATTCCTGGACATTGTGAGTTGCGAGGTACTGCTACACTAATATTCCTGGCCGGTCACATTGTGAGTTGCGAGGTACTGCTACACTAATATTCCTGGACGGTCACATTGTGCGGTGCGAGGTAATGCTACACTAATATTCCTGGACGGTCACATTGTGAGTTGCGAGGTACTGTTACACTAATATTCATGGACATTGTGAGTTGCGAGGTACTGCTACACTAATATTCCTAGACGGTCACATTGTGAGTTGCGAGATACTGTTACACTAATATTCCTGGACATTGTGAGTTGCAAGGTACTGCTACACTAATATTCCTGGACGGTCACATTGTGAGTTGCGAGGTACTGCTACACTAATATTCCTGGACGGTCACATTGTGCGGTGCGAGGTACTGCTACACTAATATTCCTGGACATTGTGAGTTGCGAGGTACTGCTACACTAATATTCCTGGCCGGTCACATTGTGAGTTGCGAGGTACTGCTACACTAATATTCCTGGACGGTCACATTGTGAGTTGCGAGGTACTGCTACACTAATATTCCTGGACGGTCACATTGTGAGTTGCGAGGTACTGCTACACTAATATTCCTGGACATTGTGAGTTGCGAGGTACTGCTACACTAATATTCCTGGACATTGTGAGTTGCGAGGTACTGCTACACTAATATTCCTGGACATTGTGAGTTGCGAGGTACTGCTACACTAATATTCCTGGACGGTCACATTGTGAGTTGCGAGGTACTGCTACACTAATATCCCTGGACGGTCACATTGTGAGTTGCGAGGTACTGCTACACTAATATTCCTGCGTACATTGTGAGTTGCGAGGTACTGCTACACTAATATTCCGGGACGGTCACATTGTGAGTTGCGAGGTACTGCTACACTAATATTCCTGGCCGGTCACATTGTGAGTTGCGAGGTACTGCTACACTAATATTCCTGGACGGTCACATTGTGCGGTGCGAGGTACTGCTACACTAATATTCCTGGACATTGTGAGTTGCGAGGTACTGCTACACTAATATTCCTGGACGGTCACATTGTGAGTTGCGAGGTACTGCTACACTAATATTCCTGGACGGTCACATTGTGAGTTGCGAGGTACTGCTACACTAATATTCCTGGACATTGTGAGTTGCGAGGTACTGCTACACTAATATTCCTGGCCGGTCACATTGTGAGTTGCGAGGTACTGCTACACTAATATTCCTGGACATTGTGAGTTGCGAGGTACTGCTACACTAATATTCCTGGCCGGTCACATTGTGAGTTGCGAGGTACTGCTACACTAATATTCCTGGACATTGTGAGGTTGCGAGGTACTGCTACACTAATATTCCTGGACGGTACATTGTGAGTTGCGAGGTACTGCTACACTAATATTCCTGGACATTGTGAGTTGCGAGGTACTGCTACACTAATATTCCTGGACGGTCACATTATGAGTTGCGAGGTACTGCTACACTAATATCCCTGGACGGTCACATTGTGAGTTGCGAGGTACTGCTACACTAATATTCCTGGACGGTCACATTGTGAGTTGCGAGGTAATGCTACACTAATATCCTGGACGGTCACATTGTGAGTTGCGAGGTACTGCTACACTAATATTCCTGGGACATTGTGAGTTGCGAGGTACTGCTACACTAATATTCCTGGCGGTCACATTGTGAGTTGCGAGGTACTGCTACACTAATATTCCTGGCGGTCACATTGTGAGTTGCGAGGTACTGCTACACTAATATTCCTGGACGGTCACATTGTGAGTTGCGAGGTACTGCTACACTAATATTCCTGGACATTGTGAGTTGCGAGGTACTGCTACACTAATATTCCTGGACGGTCACATTGTGAGTTGCGAGGTACTGCTACACTAATATTCCTGGACATTGTGAGTTGCGAGGTACTGCTACACTAATATTCCTGGACGGTCACATTGTGAGTTGCGAGGTACTACTACACTAATATTCCTGGACATTGTGAGTTGCGAGGTACTGCTACACTAATATTCCTGGACATTGTGAGTTGCGAGGTACTGCTACACTAATATTCCTGGACATTGTGAGTTGCGAGGTACTACTACACTAATATTCCTGGACATTGTGAGTTGCGAGGTACTACTACACTAATATTCCTGGACATTGTGAGTTGCGAGGTACTGCTACACTAATATTCCTGGACATTGTGAGTTGCGAGGTACTACTACACTAATATTCCTGGACGGTCACATTGTGAGTTGCGAGGTACTGCTACACCAATATTCCTGGACGGTCACATTGTGAGTTGCGAGGTAATGCTACACTAATATCCCTGGACGGTCACATTGTGAGTTGCGAGGTAATGCTACACTAATATCCCTGGACGGTCACATTGTGAGTTGCGAGGTACTGTTACACTAATATTCCGGGACATTGTGAGTTGCGAGGTACTACTACTACACTAATATTCCTGGACATTGTGAGTTGCGAGGTACTACTACACTAATATTCCTGGACATTGTGAGTTGCGAGGTACTGCTACACTAATATTCCTGGACATTGTGAGTTGCGAGGTACTACTACTACACTAATATTCCTGGACATTGTGAGTTGCGAGGTACTACTACACTAATATTCCTGGACATTGTGAGTTGCGAGGTACTACTACACTAATATTCCTGGACATTGTGAGGTGCGAGGTACTGCTACACTAATATCCCTGGACGGTCACATTGTGAGTTGCGAGGTACTGCTACACCAATATTCCTGGACGGTCACATTGTGAGTTGCGAGGTACTGTTACACTAATATTCCTGGACATTGTGAGTTGCGAGGTACTACTACACTAATATTCCTGGACATTGTGAGTTGCGAGGTACTGTTACACTAATATTCCTGGACATTGTGAGTTGCGAGGTACTGTTACACTAATATTCCTGGACATTGTGAGTTGCGAGGTACTACTACACTAATATCCCTGGACGGTCACATTGTGAGTTGCGAGGTACTGTTACACTAATATTCCTGGACATTGTGAGTTGCGAGGTACTACTACACTAATATTCCTGGACGGTCACATTGTGAGTTGCAAGGTACTACTACACTATTATTCCTGGACGGTCACATTGTGAGTTGCGAGGTACTGCTACACTAATATCCCTGGACGGTCACATTGTGAGTTGCGAGGTACTGTTACACTAATATTCCTGGACATTGTGAGTTGCGAGGTACTACTACACTAATATCCCTGGACGGTCACATTGTGAGTTGCGAGGTACTGTTACACTAATATTCCTGGACATTGTGAGTTGCGAGGTAATGCTACACTAATATCCCTGGACGGTCACATTGTGAGTTGCGAGGTACTGCTACACTAATATTCCTGGACATTGTGAGTTGCGAGGTACTGCTACACTAATATTCCTGGACATTGTGAGTTGCGAGGTACTACTACACTAATATTCCTGGCCGGTCACATTGTGAGTTGCGAGGTACTGCTACACTAATATTCCTGGACGGTCACATTGTGAGTTGCGAGGTACTGCTACACTAATATTCCTGGACGGTCACATTGTGAGTTGCAAGTTACTGCTACACTAATATTCCTGGACGGTCACATTGTGAGTTGCAAGGTACTGCTACACTAATATTCCTGGACATTGTGAGTTGCGAGGTACTGCTACACTAATATCCCTGGACGGTCACATTGTGAGTTGCGAGGTACTGCTACACTAATATTCCTGGACATTGTGAGTTGCGAGGTACTGCTACACTAATATTCCTGGACGGTCACATTGTGAGTTGCGAGGTACTGCTACACTAATATTCCTGGAGGTCACATTGTGCGGTGCGAGGTAATGCTACACTAATATTCCTGGACGGTCACATTGTGAGTTGCGAGGTAATGCTACACTAATATTCCTGGACGGTCACATTGTGAGTTGCGAGGTACTGCTACACTAATATTCCTGGACGGTCACATTGTGAGTTGCGAGGTAATGCTACACTAATATTCCTGGACGGGCACATTGTGAGTTGCGAGGTACTGCTACACTAATATTCCTGGACGGTCACATTGTGCGGTGCGAGGTACTGCTACACTAATATTCCTGGCCGGTCACATTGTGAGTTGCGAGGTACTGCTACACTAATATTCCTGGACGGTCACATTGTGAGTTGCGAGGTAATGCTACACTAATATTCCTGGACGGTCACATTGTGCGGTGCGAGGTAATGCTACACTAATATTCCTGGACGGTCACATTGTGAGTTGCGAGGTACTGCTACACTAATATTCCTGCCGGTCACATTGTGAGTTGCGAGGTACTGCTACACTAATATTCCTGGACGGTCACATTGTGCGGTGCGAGGTAATGCTACACTAATATTCCTGGACGGTCACATTGTGAGTTGCGAGGTACTGCTACACTAATATTCCTGGCCGGTCACATTGTGAGTTGCGAGGTACTGCTACACTAATATTCCTGGACGGTCACATTGTGCGGTGCGAGGTAATGCTACACTAATATTCCTGGACGGTCACATTGTGAGTTGCGAGGTACTGCTACACTAATATTCCTGGACGGTCACATTGTGAGTTGCGAGGGTACTGCTACACTAATATTCCTGGCCGGTCACATTGTGAGTTGCGAGGTACTGCTACTCTAATATTCCTGGACATTGTGAGTTGCGAGGTACTGCTACACTAATATTCCTGGCCGGTCACATTGTGAGTTGCGAGGTACTGCTACACTAATATTCCTGGACGGTCACATTGTGCGGTGCGAGGTAATGCTACACTAATATTCCTGGACGGTCACATTGTGAGTTGCGAGGTACTGCTACACTAATATTCCTGGACGGTCACATTGTGAGTTGCGAGGTACTGCTACACTAATATTCCTGGCCGGTCACATTGTGAGTTGCGAGGTACTGCTACTCTAATATTCCTGGACATTGTGAGTTGCGAGGTAATGCTACACTAATATTCCTGGCCGGTCACATTGTGAGTTGCGAGGTACTGCTACACTAATATTCCTGGCCGGTCACATTGTGAGTTGCGAGGTACTGCTACACCAGGGGCGATCATTGTTCCAGAACATTGCCACATCGCAGAATCCAAATATGTGTTTTCTGTTTGTTGCAAGAAAACGTTTGGGGAAACTACACAAAAATGACAGCATGACCATTTGTTATCTCAAGCAAGGTTAATGTTCTTCAGGGTGACTCCTTAAGCGAAAACACAATATTTAACCATTATTCGTTGTTCAGATAAGGACATGTTGAACTCGAAGAACGCTTCGTGCACAACACAAATAAACCTCGTCACTTCGAAGCTAAAGTACATGTTTGTTTGCACAAGGTCGTTGCCATCTGAAAGAATAATATTTCCCAAGGCTCAATCGATACTTCCAGCACGACTCAGTACTTCAGGGACCGAATGAAACTATCAGGCATTAAAAACAATATTAATACATTAGTTTTCAGTAATGACCGAGGCTTTTTGTAGAATCGCTAGCTGTGCGACCTAACAGTTCTGATTGTGCTTTGGGTTGCACGGAGAATTAAAATCTCTAGAGTCAATCTTGCTTTCCATCATGTTCCAGGTAGAAGAAAATATGGAGCAGAAGTAGCATGTTGGCTAGTCGCTCGCCTCGCGGCCTAGTGCTCTTGGGTTCGATTCGAAAGGGGCGGATTTTAAAGAAGTGGCACTAAAGACATAACCCACTGAGTGCTGAATGGTATTTAAAATGTAGGTCTAGCACCATTTGTCCTGCGCCTCTTAAGGAGTGTAAAGGTGAAAAGGGGTCCTTTACTTTTTGGAAAGAAAACAGATGAAAAAGCCCAACAGATGGGGCTGGTTATCAACCAAGATAAGACAGAATATATGGTAATTTCAAGAGAAGGAACGGCTAAAAACTCTGGCCACATACAAATAGATAATATGACCATTAAAATAACGGAAACATACAAATACCTGGGTACAATCTTCAACTGCTCCAACATCATAAGGGAAGAAATACAAACTAGAATCAATTCTGGAAATAAGATATACTATGCACTACAACATCTACTAAAATCAAAGGCGCTATCTTGTAACACCGAGATCACAATATACAAAACACTATCAGACCAGCTGTGCTGTATGGCTCTGAAACCTGGAGTACAACAAAAGGAGACGAAGCCTTGCTACAAACCTTTGAGAACAAAGTTTTAAGACGCATCTTTGGACCCATTAGGGATACACAAAGTGGAGAGTGGAAAAGAAGAAGTACCAAAGACATTTATAATCTGTTTAAGTCCCCGCTAATCACTGGTCATGAAGGCTAATAGACTATAATGGCTGGGGCGTATAGAAAGAATGGAAGATAATAGGGAAACAAAACTCGCTTACACTCAGGAAATAAATGACCGTAGACCTCGAGGTAGACCAAGAAGACGGTGGAGAGATAATATATATACAGACCTACAAGCACTTGGAATCAACGACTGGCAAGAGAGGGTCAACTAGAGAGACGAATAGAGACGGATTGTATCTGCAGCAAAGAACCTCAATGGCTCAGAAGAAGAAGAAGAAGATGTCATGAGAAGAGGAAAGCTGGAGTACGTAATGACAACGGGAAAGCTGAAGGGAGGAGAGGCAGAGAGGGACGAAGAGAGAAGATACTGGACATGTTGACACCATGGCATAGATGAACATTAGTATCAGTAATGATTAGCAGTACACGAGACAGAACTCTGAAAACAGACATGATCTCAAACGGCCGCACGGCACGGAACATAATAAGAAGAGGATTAATAACAACAAATAAGTAAATTAACATAGTTAAAAGTTAATATATAGTTTCCAGCCGTTTCTTTTTGCTCTGGTGTAGCATGAGGACGCAATTGGAGAGGGAATAAGGAGCCAGTTGTCAGAAATGGGAATGTCAATAAAAGTGACAAGAATTGTCCTGATGGGAGGTTTGAAGGGAACGAGAATGTGCAGATGAAGACAACTGGGATGTCCCTGAAGCAATCACACGAATAACTGACTTGTTTATAACCGCACACAAGAAGATACACTCATAGACAAGTGAATACACAGACATAATGTGTTTATAAACAGGAAACCAATAGCAGAGAGTTTATCATTGGCACATCTTTATGGGGTCTCCGTGGCTAAATGGTTACGCCGCCTGCCTCGTGTTCTGAAGGTTGTGGATTCGATTCTGGATTCAGTCATTCCGTTCACGGATGCAGTATTTTTTTTTTGGGGGGGGGAGGGGGGGGGGAGAGACTACTGGGGTTCGCCGCTGGAGCTACGGAGTTGGTGCTTTGTGCGACGCGTTCGGCAGACCCATTCATATGGGAATAAACCCGGTGCAATTATATCGAACCTCTTGCCTTTAAGACTCATTTTAACATCTTGGAGGTCTGGTCACTAGCATGGAGCCAATGTGTTTTTGCCAACGGTTTCTTAACTAAATTGTCTCCAAGCATAAAATGAATGTGTGTGTGTGTGTTTTTTTTTTGTCTATTGGCTTTTAACTAAATTGTCTACAAACATAGAATGTCTATTGGCGTTTAACTAATTTGTCTCCAGACATAGAATGAATGTGTTCTTTTTTGTCTAATGGCGTTTAACTAAATTGTCTCCAGACATAGAATGAATGTGTGTTGTTTTGTCTTTTGGCGTTTAACTAAATTGTCTCCAGACATAGAATGAATGTGTTGTTGTCTATTGGCGTTTAACTGAATTATCTCCAGAAATAGATTGAATGTGTTTTGTGTCTATAGGCTCGGAACTAAATTGTCTCCAGTTCGCAGGTCTATATATACATCATCATCATCATCATCATCATCATCATCATCATCATCATCATCATCATCATCATCATCATCATCATCATCATGTGCCA
Source organism: Cepaea nemoralis (assembly GCA_014155875.1). NCBI lineage: Eukaryota > Metazoa > Mollusca > Gastropoda > Stylommatophora > Helicidae > Cepaea > Cepaea nemoralis. Next base: position 18,978 of record JACEFZ010001010.1, read on the forward strand.
TGCCGATAAGCGCGGGTGGTCATGGTTGACCATAGCATTCTATCACCAGAATCTTGGACCCGGTCTGTGATGTTGTCATGATTATAAGCTGTACTAGAATTGGCGCATTGGTGGAAACGGTTAGAAGTTGCGATGACAATGGCATGGTGAGGGTTCAATACCTGGCCTGGTCACTTGCTACGGGAGGGAAAACTGCCATCTATTCCTCCGTGCACTCAGGTCTACAAATATGATGGTCCTAACACTTCACGGCCCGCTCCGTGGCGATCAGGTTACGGACGCAATTCGTAATCCCGCATACCGCGGTTGAAACACAGCTGTGGGCTATGTAGCTGCAGACCGTCTTGCGTTGGTTTTGATAAAATGGTATGAATGCCGTGAGGATATGCACCTAACTTAACACTTCACAGACCCATATCAGGCTTCTTCTTTGAGAGTTATTTATTGTTTGGATTGACCAAATCATATCGATGGGGTTCAAGCAACAACACATGAAGGTCGCATGCATAGATCTAGCAATCTTGTGAGGTCGGCGTGGCTGGAAGGATGCAATTGCACGCACTTAAACTTACGGTATGCTGATGGCGGGGTAGTGCGTTCAGTCCACACACCAGCGTGGCTTAAATGTTGACGTAAATTTTACAATTGGTAGAAGTGCGGTAAAGCTGTGCACATATAATAATAATAAATTGTTGCGTATCCCTTACGGGACGTTGCAGTCAACACCAGCATTTTTTCAGCTGCTGTTGATGTACTAGGCAAGTGTTACGTTCAGTAGTTTGCCACTGCTTTCTGAACGACCGGCTCCCATACTAGCACGTTATAACACAACGCGACACGGTCTGCTGCACAAATCGGCCGCAGCTGAGTTTCGAAAGCCTGGTACCCGGCTCACGAACCGCGTTCGCAAACCTTTGGCCACGGAGACAGGATAATAATAGGAAGTAATGCAGATTTACAGAACACAAGTATGGAAAACAGCTGGACATCAGTTGGAACAGTCTATCTAAGGAGTGCGCTTTGTTCTAGTTGTGCAGTTACAGATTGGTATTGGTGACCAGGACAGGGGGCAGGAGTGTCAACTTAATTGATGAACCAAGTTCTCTGAAGCTGAATTCATCATCATCATGTGCCATGCCGACAAGCGTGGGCGGTCATGTTTCACCATCTTACACGATCACCAGAGTCGTGGATCAGCTCCATGTTATTGTCTTGACCATACCAAGTGGCCATGCCATCCAGTTATTTACTTCACTGCCTTCATCATGTTCTGTTCCCCGCAATCTTGCCAGTTGTCACAAAATTCCTCTAGCTTATTTCTTCCCAATAATGTGTAAAAAATTTTGACTCTCTACGTATAATTTCCCTAATCAGTTGACGGTTTTCGTTTGTTTCTTGTACGACTTGGGTTTTTTTTTTTTTTTTGAGGGGGGGGGGGGGGGGGGGGGGGGGGGGCTTTCTCCAGGGGTAGGGACTTTTTTTCTGGGTTCCCCCTTTGGACATTGTTTTTGTCAGTATGTTTTTCATACTGCAAAGGCGACCTTCCCCTTTTACCCAAAATTTGGGTTAAAAATCTTTTAAAAGGGAAACCCCCACAGATATAGTAACTTTTCCCGAGATGATTGTACCAATGATTTGTTTCAGATTATCCCATTTGTTGGGATTTTACATTATGGAAATTTTTTTTCCCTAGTGACAACCTTTAATCGGTCTTCTAAAATTTTAATTCTAACCCCAGTTTTTCACTTTTGTGCACAATCGAATACTAACTTTTGGGCAGACCTGCTCGTTGTCTGCAATCAATACTGTATCATCCCCCATTCTATGTTATTGATTTTACGTCCCCAAAAGGGAAAAGCGCATTATTCGCGTTATTTTATTTTGTATAGGGTAAAATTAAAAGTCCCTCAGAAGTTCAAAAGTAGGTTCCCCTGATGGCGTGGGACGGGGGAATGGGAAAAAGCTGGCCCCCCAGCAGTGCACCTCTAGGGATTTAACAATACTAGGGGTTTGTAGCATGTTTTTTGGGGGATATACTCCAGCACAAAGCCAGCGATGGTAACAACAAATGAAGCCAGACACAGGCAAAGACATCTAGTACTACCTGGTGGTTGTGCTCTGCCACTTCCAGCCGTAGATATAAATAGCTATGGGGTTGCCAATGGGCGCCGATGACCCGGGAACCCTGGCCGCCCCCAAATGTGGTGGGGGCCAGAACCCCCCCCCCCCCCCCCCCCCCCGCCCCCCCTTTTGTTTGTTTAAAGGCCCTCAGGGGGGTTCGAAATCCAGGCCAGAATTTTCTGATGAAAAGTTCGCATCCACAGATCCATTCGTTGATGGAATTCATTCTATCAATGATTCCGATTAGCAGCATGAAATTATTCCTTTCTCGTCAACACACCCCCTTTTTTAGGAAAACTGTTGGTACCCGGGGCTCTTGAAGTTTTGGGGCCCCCATGTTTTGTTATATGTTCAGTTGTCGGAGTTTCTGCAAAGAAAAAAAAAAATAATGATATCATGTGTCGAGTTTATCGATATTTTCATACGTAATAAAGGGGAAGAAGAGGTGTGAGACATCATGTGTTGTTCGTACAACTAACGGCGTGTAAGTTATTGACCCTTTGCCACTGCATGGGGAATATTGGGTTTTTTTTTCTACTGGGTCTTGAGGTTGGAGTCTGTTGCCAATCAACTACATAAAACCTGTAGTGTAAACACCATCAGCCCTGACGTCATCCCAGCTTCTCTGCATGTACCGTGCTGTTTTATGACCTGGGTACATGCCATTATGCTTTTACGCAACATTTATTATTATTATTATTATTATTATTATTATTATTATTATTGCGCTCACTCGCTTTGAACTCAAGCGTAGTCCATACACACTATTTATAGTAGTGATGGACTGCATTTTGCGTGTAGATTAGCTTTCCCTATTAACAGTGTCCCTCGCCATCAGGCGAACCCACTCCGACTTCAGAGGTAACATTTACGTTTAAGGTCACTATAGCTTCAGGTCACCATCTGTTCTAGTAACCACCTTGTACACACAGCTAGTTTATGATCTTGTACACACAGCTAGTTTATGACCTTGTACACACAGCTACTTTATGATCTTGTACACACAGCTAGTTTATGATCTTGTACACACAGCTAGTTTATGATCTTGTACGCACAGCTACTTTAAGATCTTGTACACACAGCTACTATATGATCTTGTACACACAGCTAGTTTATGATCTTGTACACACGGCTACTTTATGATCTTGTACACACAGCTACATTAGGGTCTTGTACACACAGGGTAGTTATATCTTGTACGCACAGCTAGTTTATGATCTTGTACGCACATATATTTCATGATCTTGTACACACAGCTACTTTATGATCTTGTACAAACAGCTAGTTTATGATCTTGTACACACAGCTAGTTAATGATCTTGTACACACAGCTAGTTTATGATCTTGTACACACAGCTAGTTTATGATCTTGTACACACAGCTAGTTTAGGATCTTGTACACAAAGCTAGTTTATGATCTTGACTACACATATATTGTATGATCTTTTACCCCACAGTACTTTTTTGATCCCTTTTACACCCCAAAACTGGTTTATGATCTTCCACACACAGCTAGTTTATGATCTTGTACAAACAGCTAGTTTATGATCTTGCACACACAGCTAGTTTATGATCTTGCACACACAGATAGTTTATGATCTTGCACACACAGATACTTTATGATCTTGCACACACAGCTAGTTTATGATCTTGTGTACACAGCTAGTTTATGATCTTGTACCACAGTTTTGTTTATGATCTTGTACACACAGCTAGTTTATGATCTTGTACACACAGCTAGTTTATGATTTGGGACACACAGCTAGGTTTTTGATATTGTACACACAGCTAGTTTATGACCTTGCACACACAGCTAGTTTATGATCTTGCACACACAGCTAGTTATGATCTTGCACACCCCAGCTAGTTTTTGATCTTGCACACACAGCTTTTTTATGATTTGTGTACACCAGCTAGTTTTTTGATTTGTACACAAAGTAGTTTTTGACTTTTAAAAACATATATTTTATGATCTTGTACACACAGCTACTTTATGATCTTGTACACACAGCTAGTTTATGATCTTCCACACACAAATAGTTTATGATCTTGTACACACAGCTAGTTTATGATCTTGTGCACACAGCTAGTTTATGATCTTGTACACACAGCAGTTTATGATCTTGTACACAAAGCTAGTTTATGATATTGTACACACAGCTAGTTTATGATCTTGTACACACAGCTAGTTTATGATCTTGCACACACAGATAGTTTATGATCTTGGAGAGGGGACTTATAGCACTTCAACACAGCCAATGTGGAAATGGCAGGTTAGTACCTAGTCGTTATTTATCATGGTTTTGGCGATCTGAAGATTTGGCAACCTGAAGATTTGGAGACCTGAAATGTTTGTGACCTGTAACTTTTGTGACCTGTAACATTTGTGACCTGAAACTTTGGTGACCTGAACTTTGGCGACCTGAAACTTTGGCGATCTGAAACTTTTGTGACCTGAACCTATGGCGATCTGAAACCTTGGCAACCAAAAACTTTGGCGACCTGAAACTGTGGTGACCTGGGCCTTTGCCGACCCGAATATAAATGCATCGGATTTAAAAGTAAACACTCACAGTCTTGGAGGAATTCATACATCAACCAAACTGCCAGCTTGTAACATAACCTTACATTACATGTCGGAAGAACAGGGACTGCAGAACGTGCATCTACTGCTAAAAATCCGCGAATGTGGTTTAGATATTAATGCAATGAAGACACATATTGCAGTATTGGCAAGTAAGGTGAAGACCCAAATGTAAGAATACATGAGAGAATGTTTCGAAAAAGACAAAGAATATGCGCTAATTTTGTCACATAATACAATGGCAATTGTGGAACATAAATCAAGAAAACTCTTCGAATAACCAATGTTAAATTCGACTACATGCGAAACAAGTAAATTCCCTACCGGCTTGCTAGACCTGTCATAGGTTCCTCGCCTACTTAACCCATTCATATTTACTACCATGTCATAAATGTGTTCCGCAATTCGGGCAAAGTGTACTCGTTCCAATTGCCTGACTTCAATAGAGTCCCATGGTTTTATTATTCATCACTACCTCCCCTTACCGGCTCAGTGGCGAGTGGGTTACGGACGCAGTTCGTAATGCCTAACAACGTGTTCGAAACACAGTTGAGAGCGATTTGGCAGCAGACCGCTTTGCGTTGAGTTTCATACAATGGTATGAGTACCGGTGGTTCAGAAAGCAATGGCTAACCACTGAACGTAAACTTGCCAAAATATCACAGACAGCCAAACATGCCGGGGTTGGCTGCGATGTCTTGTCAATGATATGCTACTAACTTTAACCTCCTCCTGCTAGGAATGAGTAAGCTGTGCGCCCGCTGTCTTCATTGGGTGTGGTAGCCGTTTCTCGTACTCCCTCTCAGGAATATTGTAAAAATGAAAACACTGTCTGACCGGTTAGAGTGCTGGGATTAACGTACATTTTTATCTATTGCAGAGTGCTTGGATTAACGTACATTGTTATCTATTGTAGAGTTCTAGGATTAACGGGTATTATTATCTATTGTAGAGTGCCAGGATTAACGTACATTGTTATCTATTGCAGAGTGCCAGGAATAACGTACATTGTTATCTATTGTAAAGTGTCAGGATTAACGTACATTGTTATTTATTGTAGAGTGCTAGGATTAACATACTTTGTTATCTATTGTTAGGTTCTAGTATTAACGTGCATTGTGATCTATTGCGCTGTTATAAAATATTAACAAATAGTTCAAATACAGAATGAATGAAAATGAAATACAGAAATACAGGCGAATGTCTTCGACATGGAAACTGGTATGAAGAAGAATGTAATTAAACCCGGGAAGGTAACCCTGTCAACAAATGCCTGAAGAAGTCAGATGTGTCGGTCAAAAGGGGAAATATAGCAGCTCTGCTGTAAACAGGCGCAACTTAGTACGTCTAAAACAACATTCTAGACGAAAGCAGCAGCAGCAGAAGAAGAAGAAGAAGAAGAAGAAGAAGAAGAAGAAGAAGAAGAAGAAGAAGAAGAAGAAGAAGAAGAAGAAGAAGAAGGAGGAGGAGGAGGAGGAGGAGGAGGAGGAGAAGAAGAAGAAGAAGAAGAAGAAGAAGAAGAAGAAGAAGAAGAAGAAGAAGAAGAAGAAGAAGAAGAAGAAGAAGAAGAAGAAGAAGAAGAAGAAGAAGAGGGGGAGTATTAATACAATAAACCACGGTTCAATTAATATAAATAGTTTGGACACATAAAAACGACATGACGCCATGCTGAAAATCAAATTTGAGGGAAGCATGGAAGGCAAACGTATAAGATAATGAGCTAGATTAAATATGAGATTAAAGGAAAAGATTAGTAACACTGTTCCCATCTAGCATGTCATCAGAGACGACCAAAGAGGGAGGAATGACACTTGGTACCTCATCCCGTAGACAACTTTAGCTGTTGGTTGAAGGCCTGTTATCCTTAAGGAGAAAGCAGAAACAAAACATCGAAAGATGATCTAGACCAGTGTTTCCCAACCTTTTTTGTGCTATGCCCCACCTAAGCCTTTCTAAAATTCTTATTCCCCTCCCCCCCCCCCCCCCCCCCCCCCCCCCCCCCACCCCCCCCCCCCCCCCCCACCCCCCCCCCCCCCCCCCCCCCCCCCCCCCACACACACATATGCATAATTTTTATAATTCAAAAATTGAAATGTTCACTAAAGAAACTTGAATTTTTTTTTTAGAAGGGCTCGCGATTCCCAGAGGGGCCAGAGCCGCCGCCCCCCCCCCCCCCCCCCCCCCTCTCAGTGTCCCCGTGAGACGGTTGTGTTGGGTGAATTTTTATATTTTATTTTTTTTTTTGGTTTGGCGGTTCCCCCGCCTCCCCATTTGTTTGTGTGGACCCTTAGTCTTACTGTGAGCTACTGCCCACAGTGGTCCACCAGGCCCACATCTAGGGTGAAGATATATGATGGGTTTTTATTTGATTATCCCGGCCCCCGACCAGACCAGGCGCACTACTGGGGGGAGAGCAGCAAATGTACCCGATCCTAGTCAAAGGACCGATAGTTGTTTTTTTTTTCTTTTCTTTACTATTATATGGCGCGGAAGCCTGGACACTGAACAAGCAACTATAAAGTCAAATTGGCATTTATTATTTACGAGCAATTTTTCGGTCCGTTTTTTAAACGCTTGCTAAGTTTTTATAGGTTGTTCAAATAACAGATATGATGGCAGTTGAGCAGTTGATTACAGTCAAATATAATGGACTGGCTTGATCGCCTGTGTCGCATATGCACATTTGGTGGACAACAGGTGAACGAAGCACAATATTTTAATTATTCAGTATCGTTCTTGATCGGTATAATTGTCCCACGGATGCTCGAGGGGACCTGGCAAACGCAAATCAACAACAAGCGCTGAATGCTGCTGGCGGAACTAACACAAACCACCAACAGCAAGGAGGACCGATAGGTTTTAGGAAGAAATCACTAGGAAATTATTGAGCAAACACAGTAAGTAAATTTTCAAAACATATAATGGAGAACTGAAATTCAAGTACAAAATAATTTTAATGAAAGATTTTTCTATATTATTTTAATTATTAGTAATTATTTAAATTTAGTGAGATCCTTGCGCTTGATGCTTGCTGCAAAGAGATTTTATGTCAGGTTCCAATTTAGTTAACTTCAGTCTCAAGTCTGCCTGTTTTGTTATATCCAGCCGATTTCATCCATTTTCGAATTGCCCCCCTTAACAATCGAATTGCCCCCCTGTGGGGCGTGGGCCCCACGTTGGGAAACACTGATCTAGACACAGATATGTTAGACTACATTCAAGTCGGCAGACAGAGGATGTCAAGAGATGGACTAGACGCAAGCTGTTAGGCTACAATCACGACGGCTGGCAGTGAACGTCGAGTGATGGACTAGACACAAGATACTAGACTATAATAACGACAGAAAACAGTGGAGGTCAAGACATGGACTAGACATTAGCTGCTAGACAACAATCACCTCGAGAGGCAGTAGACGTTAAGTAGACAATGTGTTCATGTTGCATTACAGCAATAACAAACCATAGTAGTTAGTAGGAGGGAAAACATATAGTTAGTAGGAGGGAAAACATATAGTTAGTAGGGAAAAGACGGATAGGAGGGAAAACATATAGTTAGTAGGGAAAAGACGGATAGGCAGACAGAAAAATAGATAGACATGCAGACACATAGAAATGCAGAGAGATAGATATATAAATATAAAGATAAAGAGGCATGCAGAAAACCTGGCACTCAACGTGCTCCCATAGACCGACAGACTAAAAGAAAAAAAAGCAGAAAAAAAAAGCAGACCATCAGACATAGCTAGGAAGACAAACAGATTTACAGACAGATAAATAGACAGACAGTAGGTAAGTAGGCTGATAGAAATACAAACAGGCAGACAACAGACATTCAGAAAGACAGACATAATGCCACCCTAAGTAACGTCATTTCTTACAGCCGAGCGGAAACAGACTTCTGCACTTGGCCCCTGCCACGTACACCGACAGATGTGTAAGTGAGCGTCTCCCCTCAGACACAGCATGCTGGTGATTCCAGTCGCCCTGTGGCACTGGAAATACATTATGCTAGGAAAGGTAAACCGCACGTAGGATGCTGTATCTACTTTAGAGGGAAGAGATGAGGCGTGTGGGGGGGGGGAGGAAACAACCATGTCCGTGCTGAATCGACTTGATGGCCTTGGCGAGGCCTGCTGGCATGTTTATATTGCGTCATTCAGCAGTAGATAGGTAGGGAAGAAGGGGGGGGGGGAGATTAGGGATTGTGGGATTGATTGCCAGGACTCAACGTTTGTTTATATAAACATACAGGAGTTGTAGATGGGGGACAGATAGATAGAAACGTAAATAGATAGACAAGGACAGTGGGAAGGGCAGACGACATACAGGCAATCAGATAATCACAGAGGTAGACAGAAATACAGGCAGACATATGGACGGATTGATAGAAACATAAAGAGATAACCAAAAAGGTAGACAGACTCAAAGGTAGACATATAGACAGATAGACAGACGGTCAGATAGACAGACTGACTGACCGACCAACAGACAGAGAGCTAACAGACAGAGCACAAATAAGTATATAGACAGAACGAACGTACGAACGAACCAACGAACAAACGTACGAACGAACGGACTTTATTTTCAAAGGGTAACAAATTGGGCACCAGACCCGTCTTACATTCAACCCTTCCAGTCACCCATTTTTCGTTCATCAATAGTGCATAATACATTCACATAGGAAAAACATTGTCAAATGAATGCTGTAGACATAAACAATGCATATTCCATGTTATTAGACACAACGCCCACCCACCTTCACATCCCCCATACACCCACACATCCCCCACCCAACCACACACACAGCCCCATGCACACATACATCCCCCCACCCATTCACCCATCCCCACCAACACATCCCACACCCACACACATCCCCCACCTACACATATCTACCCACCCACCACACGTCCCACTACACACATCCCCACCCACCCACACACATACATACCCAGGCAAACATACATGCACCCACCCACCCATCCCCCACCCACACGTCCCCCAACCAAACACATTCACTCACCTACACACACTTTGATAGACATGTGCAAGTCAAGGAAGTTCGAGTAAAACACCATGTCAAGCCACCTTGGATCACCCAGGAAATACTTGAAATTATGAGAGACAGAGATAAAGCACATAAAAAGCGGGATCTCAGTGCATACCGTACTCTTAGAAACAAAGTTCAATATAACATACAGCAGGAAAAGAAAAATTACTTTAAGAACTTAGTAATGGATAAAACAAATAGTAAGGATATATGGAAGGCAATTAACACATTGACAAACAAGTATAACTTCCGAAATTCTTTACCATCAAATCATATTACATGCGACCAATTCAGTAATTTTTATTCAAACTGACATAGACCAGTTGAAGGCTTCAATACCTAATTCTCCTTGCAACTTATCTTTATTGTCATCGTTTTGCGAGAATAGATGCTCCCGCGATATTCTTTCCGACATACCGCTAATGACAATCACTGAAGTATTCACTTACCTCAGTAACCTAAACAACACAACCTCATCTGGGTTAGATGGAATCAGCAACCGGATTCTCCGTTGTGCTGCGCCAGTGATCTGTACATCACTAACCTATGTATATAATCAGTGTCTCACCAAAGGCCACTTTCCATAAGCTCTCAAAATCGCTAAAGTGTACCCTCTTCTTAAATCTGGTTCATTGGACAATGGTCTCCCGAACAATTACAGACATTTCTTTACTATCATCACTATCTAAGCCACTAGAAAAACACATCCATAAAGTAACATTACAGTATTTAGTTCGCAACAAGCTTATTGTTGACAGCCAATCAGGATTTCGACCAAAATATTCTTGCCATACGGCCCTGACAAACATTTTAGAAAATTGGCACCAGAATATAAACAACAACAGTCTATGTGGAACTGTGTTTATTGATTTCAAGAAAGCATTTGATATGATAGACCATGTTATTTTAATTAAAAAACTTGAGACAATGAAAATTGGCCCTAATGTAGTCACTCTAATATCATCTTTTCTATCAAACAGAAAGCAAGTAGTATCACATAATAAATCTCTGTCTCAAACCACTACCTTCAATATTGGAGTACCGCAAGGCTCTATTCTTGGCCCTCTATTATTTGCCATGTATATTAACGATCTACCTTTGCATCTTTTGTCGTCCTGCGATCTATTTGCAGATGACTGTACAGTGTACACAAACGCTGAAAACTGTATTTTACTGGAGTCGTCTTTACAACAAGAATTAAATAATGTAGTTAGGTGGGGCTATTCAAACCGAATGCAAATTAACATCACTAAAACAAAAGCAATGTTATTAACAACCAGACAAAGACTTCAAACTCTAAGCTCACACACATCACTTCAACTTCACATCGATAACATGCCAGTAGAAAGTGTAATTGAGCACAAAACATTAGGCCTAATCATTGATAGAAACCTAACCTTTAATTCCCACGTTCAAGCGCTCATTAAACAAACAGCGAAAAAAGTCTACCAACTCGCCAAAATTAAAAACTTCCTTGATGAGGACACAAGGAAACTATTCTATACTTCTCATATACAGACACACTTTGACTACTGCTCCACAATCTGGGACGGTTGTTCTAATTCAAACACCAAGCGACTTTACTCACTCCAGAAACGGGCCATGAGTCTAATTTATAGCAAACATTTATCTGACAATCCTAGCCTGTATAAACGCCTTCAGTTACTACCATTCCGCAAACGCCTGCTTTTCAATAAAGCTAAACTAATTCACAAAATCCTGCATCGGAATGCCCCAAATTACCTTTGGCCATTGTTTAAATATAATGCTAGACACAGTAAACGTTTAAATATACTACACATTCCGAAGCCTAGGATTGACTTATACAAAACAAGCTTAACGTACTCTGCAGCTCAGCTGTGGAACAATCTTCCACAAGAAATCAAAGACATCACCAATCCCTATTCATATAATCGCAAATTATTCGAACACTATCTCAATACGGATTACCTTCCCCCTTAATAATAGAGATAATAATAATAATAACAAAACCCTAGTATAACAGCCAGTCCCCTTTTTGTAGGCCAGTATATTCCACATGGCTAATAACAAGTGTCAGACCATTATCTAATATTACTGTGTCGTGTAGTTTTGATGTTCGCATTTTGCCCATGCCTTTATAATGCATATCTTTCATATTGTTGCTGTTCTTTGTTAGCCTTGAATGATGTGTGAATGAAATAATGTATGAAAGAAAGTGATAGAAGGGCAGAATGTTAGACGGGCCTGTGTGCCCAATTCTTAACCCTTTGAAAATAAAGTTTTTTCGTTCGTTCGTTCCCACCCACACACACATCCTCCACCCATCCCATAACCCACCAACACTGACCCATCCACATTTCCTCCACCACCCACACAGCCCCAACTACCCAGCCAAACACACATCACCCAACCACATATCCCCCACCCACACACACATCTCCCCGCCAACCCATACATCCCGCTCCTACCCACTTACAAATCCAGCACCCACCCACACATCCCCACATACACACATCCTCCTTACACACATTCCGTTACCCACACAATCTCCCCCACCCACCCACACATTCCGCACTCATCCATACACATCCCCCAACCTACACACACTCACCCGCCAACACATCCTCCACCCCCCCCCACCCCCAAATCACCCGTCCGCCAACTACAATCCCTTAACCACACATCCCCACCCCCTCACACACCCCACCCACGCACACAATCCTCACCCCTCCCCACACACACACACACACAATCTCCCAACCCATACACATATCCCCAACACACACAACCCTACCCAACAACACATCCCCCATCCACAAACACACACCTCACCCACACACACCCCACCACCCACAGACAGACAGACGGACCGATAAACATAACAGGCAAGCAGATAGATAGATGGAAAAAGTGATTTATGAGGAAAATGCAAAGAAATCCTTGGATACACAAAATAACGAGCGTGACAGTCTATTAGAAACAAACGAAAACCGGAAACTGATTCGTGAAATGTGACTTAGTCAACATATTTTTGAGAACTTTATGATTGATTGATTAATTGATTGATTGATTGATTTAGCAACCGACATTACAGCATTCGGGGCATTCCCATAAGCGCTCCGTCCCCATCCACAGAAGCCAGCTAAGAGTTCCAACCCTAATAGTACCAGTAGCAGTCTGATTATATGTGCGTCTCGCCTTTCCTCTAAGCGTCGAGCATCAGCCAGAACCCGTCGTCACGCCACGCTGTCGCATTCTTGCCAGACCATGGTGATCCATTTGCTCCTCCGAGTTTTACACGTGCTCCCACAACCACGTCTGCCTTATCTTGGATCAATACTCCACCAAGTTTTGCAGAGCCGCCAATCTGTCTGCCTGTTCATTCCCCAGCACACCAGCATGCCCCGGAAGTCTACCAGAAACAAACGAAAACCGGAAACTGATTCGTGAGATGTGACTTAGCCAACATATTTTTGAGAACTTTATGAGCAGAAATAAACTGGACAATTTTTTGATAACCAGCAACTAGAAAATAGCAAGGGGAAGACAAAAATAAATACCAGGATGGCCTGACCACTTTGCAAAATCTGGTCAAGACCACAGAGCTGACCCAAGACTGGTATTCGTGTGGAATGGCGAACCTTGTCAGCTTACCTGCATGGCACATGATGATGATGATTTTTCTGCTGTCTACTATACTCCGACACCTATTTACTTTCCTTTGTCTTCAATGGATGCAAATCAATACACAGAGTTAAACATAACCTCATGATATATACTGTCGTATGTTTGGGGAATTTTATATTTTCACTTATAAAAGGTAGGGAATAAAAGAGGAAGGGTGACCAAAGCCACTGCCCTTCTCTTTCTTACCCGGCAACTAACAACATAACCTGGCAGTGATTTTTCGAGGCTGGGTCAATTAGGTTTATTTGTTTAAATATCTAGGCTATACATTGGACTTCGACGCTTGACCAACTAGTTGAAGATGTGGAACTGAGATAGAGCAAACATATTGCCGTATAAACAGAGAAAACAAATTGCCATATACAACGACTCTTGCTAGAATAACAAATTGTCATATCCATAGACAAAATAAACTGGCATTTACAATGAGAAAACAAATTGCCTTATCCATCAAGAAAATACACTGCCATATCCAACGACTCTTTTGCTAGAATAAGTAGCAACATGGCGTGGTAAGCGCAAAAACCACTGGGTTATCTGATTCAGTGCCAAACAGTATGTGTGGACTAAACATGGTGCACAATCGAATGAACAATTATTGCGATGAATATTTCAGTTAACTGAACATTACAATTGCAAAAGATAGCTCTGGACCAAACAAATAACACGATAACCTTAGTATGGCCGTATATCGTCTTACTATCCAAATGGGAGGAAACATATGGCGATATATTATCCATCGGCACTGAATCAGTTATATTACATTCATTCATTCATTCATTCATTCATTCATTCAGGATATTGCAGTCAACACCAGCATTTTTCAGCTGCTGTTGATGTCTTGGCAAGATTTTACGTTCAGTAGTTTACCATTGCTTTCTGAACGACCGGTTCACATACCCCCGTAAGTAACCAACGCGAAGCATTCCGCTGCTGAATCTCGCACAGCTGCGTTTTGTACGAGAGTATACAGGATTACGAACAACGCCCTTAACTCCTCGCCAGGGAGACAGACTTACTAAGTTCTTTTTAACCAGCAGTCTACGTCCTATATACCGGTTTGACTGCGACATATACCCAGTTGACTACATTCTATATACCCAGTTGACTACATCCTATATACCCAGTTGACTACATCCTATATACCCAGTTGACTACATCCTATATACCCAGTTGACTACATCCTATATACCCAGTTGACTACATCCTATATACCCAGTTGACTACATCCTATATACCCAGTTGACTACATCCTATATACCCAGTTGACTATGACTTATATACCCAGTTGACTACGTCCTATATACCCAGTTGACTACATCCTATATACCCAGTTGACTACGACTTATATACCCAGTTGACTACATCCTATATACCCAGTTGACTACATCCTATATACCCAGTTGACTACGTCCTATATACCCAGTTGACTACGTCCTATATACCCAGTTGACTACATCCTATATACCCAGTTGACTACATCCTATATACCCAGTTGACTAATCCTATATACCCAGTTGACTACATCCTATATACCCAGTTGACTACATCCTATATACCCAGTTGACTACATCCTATATACCCAGTTGACTAATCCTATATACCCAGTTGACTACATCCTATATACCCAGTTGACTACATCCTATATACCCAGTTGACTACATCCTATATACCCAGTTGACTACGTCCTATATACCCAGTTGACTACATCCTATATACCCAGTTGACTACATCCTATATACCCAGTTGACTAATCCTATATACCCAGTTGACTACATCCTATATACCCAGTTGACTACATCCTATATACACAGTTGACTACGACTTATATACCCAGTTGACTACGACTTATATACCCAGTTGACTACATCCTATATACCCAGTTGACTACATCCTATATACCCAGTTGACTACATCCTATATACCCAGTTGACTACATCCTATATACCCAGTTGACTACATCCTATATACCCAGTTGACTACGTCCTATATACCCAGTTGACTACATCCTATATACCCAGTTGACTAATCCTATATACCCAGTTGACTACATCCTATATACACAGTTGACTACGACTTATATACCCAGTTGACTACGACTTATATACCCAGTTGACTACGTCCTATATACCCAGTTGACTACATCCTATATACCCAGTTGACTAATCCTCTATACCCAGTTGACTACGTCCTATATACCCGGTTGACAGAGTTCTTTGACGTTCAGATGTTGTTGTTGTTGTTTGTGTTCGTTGGCTTGAGCTCCAACGCGAAGTCCTGTATGTCGGATGAAGGCATCCTGTTGTCCAACATCAGTGTGATGTCATACAGGACCTGAGGTTTGCGTGTGTATCCGTTGTCCCATGTCTGGCTTATTGGTGTGCAGACTGGTGGTCCATCGCCATACAGGCAGACACTCTCCGACTTCGGAGGAGTCGGCGATCCTACTGACTTCAGCCAGGACCCCGAAGGGACTTGTTGCCCAGGACGCTCGACGAGGACGCGTCAATAGGTCTTGGCCAGTATATAAACCGGCCCTGGTGCCTTGGAAACACCTTTGCGTCCCGACGTTCAGATAATTACCTTGTGTTATCTCCAAACCAAAGCCGAGGAGCTCAGTGGCTAGACACTCGCTTGCCGACCCGGTGCTCATGAGTTCGATCCCCATCAAGGCGGATTCGGATTTTTAATATTTGCATGTGCTCCACATCACCCACCTAGTGCCGATTGACCTATATAAATATGGGTTTAGCACCATATGCCCAATGCACATAAAGGCGTGTAGAAATGATCTGTACTCACTTTACTCACTATCTCCATACACAATATGTTCCGGTTAAGACCCCAACTACAGGAGACCGTGTCCCGATGAAGATAACTAGTCTGTTAGCATAATCTTATAATTATCCCAACTTTGTTATTCTTCCTTGTCCAGTAATGACATCGCCTGCCAAGCTAAGATCTTGTGCACACAAACGCAGAAACGTGATACTGGAGACACTGCACAACTTCGATTTTCACGACAACCTCGACTCATAATCTCCGTTGCAGGTAATTAATTTATGTTCCGAATGTTTTATATCTTTCTCGATCCACCATACCACCGCCCCGACCAACGCCATTTCTCTGTCTGTCTGTCTGTCTGTCTGTGAGGTACGCATTAACCAGGAAGTAGCCAGTATGTGCAGGATGTTTACAGTAACCAGGATGTTGGATGTATACAGTAACCAGGATGTGTAGTATGTACAAAGTAGTCAAGATGTGTAGGATGTACACAGTAGTCAAGATGCGTAGTATGTACAGAGTAGTCAAGATGTGTAGTATGTACACAGTAGTCAAGATGTGTAGTATGTACAGAGTAGTCAAGATGTGTAGTATGTACACAGTAGTCAAGATGTGTAGTATGTACACAGTAGTCAAGATGTGTAGGATGTATAAGTAACTAGGATGTTTGGATGTACACAGTAGTCAAGATGTGTAGGATGTACACAGTAGTCAAGATGTGTAGGATGTACACAGTAGTCAAGATGTGTAGTATGTACACAGTAGTCAAGATGTGTAGGATGTATAAGTAACCAGGATGTTTGGATGTACACTGTAACCAGGATGTGTGTAATGTTTACTGCAGTCAGGATGTGTGTAATGTTTACTGCAGTCAGGATGTGTGTAATGTTTACTGCAGTCAGGATGTGTGTAATGTTTACTGCAGTCAGGATGTGTGTAATGTTTACTGCAGTCAGGATGTGTAGGATGTAAGAAGTAGTCAGGATGTGTAGAAAGTATACAGTAGTCAATATATGAGTAATGTTTACTGCAGTCAGGATGTGCAGGATGTATACAGTAACCAGGATTTATAGGAATTATGCTGTAGTCCGGATGGGTAGGATGTATACTTTAGTCAGAATGTACAGAATGTATGCAGTAACCATGATGTGTCCGATATATACAGTAGACGGGATGTGTAGGATCTACGCCGTAGCCAATGAAGGGATACTAGGATGTTTAGAATTAAAGTTTTAACATCTAAATGACCTTATTTCCATGTCATCTTCGCAGTTTGGGGTTTAACGCAAGGATCATAGTTTCTTAAGTAAACGGCACTGGACAGATGTTGTGAGTGCTGATTCATCATTACCTTCACCATCATTATCTTGTCATCATTATCTTGTACCTTGCTGAATGAAGTTGGTGGTGATGTCTTTTTACGTCCTTGGTGTTCTGGATTACTCCTGTGAATGACATTCCTCCATGCCCCTCTTTCAGCCTCTCCAGCATCATTGCTCTTGATATTACTCCGTCCCTTCTACCGCTGATTTTTTCCAGTAGCCAAGATGTTTTCCAGTGCCTCGCATCTCAGTATAGGATCAACATCGCTCGTTATCTTAAGTAATGAGTTGTTCTGGCTCCGTTCAACTGACATTCTATTGACGTATTAAACGAGGCTTTGTGTTGTTTTATTTCAACTTGTGCTTTTCGAATATTGCCGCTGGGTTTGCTTCTTGTGTTGCTCTGCGTATTATTTGCTGGGTGTCGTTTGTTCCATTGTTGCCTTCTTGACTTATCTCCTGTTTCGTTTGCTTCTAAGACGTGGTGTTGTCATATACTTGTTCCCATCTCATGTAATTGTGTCTTTCTTCCAATGAGGGATTCAATGGCAATCCACGCTAGCTTGATTCCATCTATTTCTTCGGTGTCTTGATATGTCAATGTACCTTCGCTGTCTTGGAATGTCGATGTACTTTGGTGTATGTGACCGAACAACACTGTCTTCTTATTATAGTTACGTGTGCTGTTTTAAGTTTTGAAGCAATCTTTGTTAGTTACTCCTGCCGTCCAAGGTATTGGCAGTATTCGTCTGGAAAACCATACCTCGGCTGCCTGCAGGCTCCTCCTAGAATATCCTTCATCATTCCAAGATTCACAGGCACACAGCAGAGAGGGTTCTATATAATATTTCAGCACACGCTTTCTGACAGCCAATGATCGTCACTTACTGCGTGAGATACTTTTCATATTTGGAAATGCATTTTTAACTTTGGCTTATTATGTGCTTAATTTTAGTCACACATCTCTTATCTGATGTTATGGCTGCTATCAAATATTTCAATTTATTGATTTGGTTAAGCAAGAAGGAGGGTTGAATGAAGATGAGGGTGTAAAGAAGAGGAAGAAGAAAATGAGGAGTAGAACAAGGAGAAGGGAGAGAAGGAAGAAGAGACGTAGTAGTAGTAGTAGTAGTAGTAGTAGTAGTAGTAGTAGTAGTAGTAGTAGTAGTAGTAGTAGTAGTAATAGTAGTAGTAGTAGTAGTAGTAGTAGTAGTAGTTGTTGTTGTTGTTGTTATAGTAGTAGTAGTAGTAGTAGTAGTAGTAGTAGTAGTTGTTGTTGTTGTTGTTGTTATAGTAGTAGTAGTAGTAGTAGTAGTAGTAGTAGTAGTAGTAGTAGTAGTAGTAGTAGTAGTTGTAGTAGTAGTAGTAGTTTGTTGTAGTAGTAGTAGTAGTAGTAGTAGTAGTAGTAGTAGTAGTAGTAGTAGTAGTAGTAGTAGTAGTAGTAGTAGTAATAGTTGTTGTTGTTGTTGTATTAGCAACAGCTGCAGCAGTAGGTTGTAAGAAGGAGAAGAAACTATTTTCATCCTTGTGAACAAACCAATTCTGTTGTAATATTACAATTAGATCTCTCAATAACATTATCCTTATATCATTATAATAAAATCCTAATTGTCCTCTCTAATTTAGCTTCACTATCATTCCCTAATCCCGTCTTGTTATGTCTAGTGTGTTCACGCAGAAGTATTTATTCTCCTGCTGAAAACACGCACAAATTGCACATCTCGTGATGTTACTTTTTCAGGGATAATCTCATGCCTTGTAATTTGCTTCGTGTCTTTCCTTAATGCTGATTTTCTGAGCTGGTTGTTCTGACCGCTCGGCGAAGAATGTAGGACGAAATGAAAAGGTCATCTGTAAAGTGTGATTTACTTTAATACCATCCTTCTTCTTCTTCTTCTTCTTCGTTTGCCTTTCGAGGTCATTGCGTCACACCACGATATGCACTTCAAAGGTTAGTGTTAATGACTTCGACATTCATTTGTGCCAAGTGTGCTTTCTCAAGACAGATTCTACCCAAAGTGACGGCTGTATCTACCCGGGGGTAGATTTTCTTTCCTAACATTCAAGTTGAAGAGTTTCGAGCCTACAACCGTCGGAAAGCGAGACAGGCAGCGTACCCACCTCGCCACTGACATTCTCACCTGCTACGAGTGTGTGTTGCGACATGGACATCACACGAAGGAAATAATGTATGACAGCTGGGAGATAACATGCGATATGGACATCACACGAAGGAAATAATGTATGACAGCTGGGACATAAAATGCGAAATGACCATCACACGAAGGAAATAATGTATAACAGCTGGGAGATAACATGCGATATGGGCATCACACGAAGGAAATAATGTATGACAGCTGGGTCATAAAATGCGAAATGACCATCACACGAAGGAAATAATGTATAACAGCTGGGATATAACATGCGATATGGACATCACACGAAGGAAATAATGTATGACAGCTGGGACATAAAATGCGAAATGACCATTACACGAAGGAAATAATGTTTAACAGCTGGGAGATAACATGCGATATGGACATCACACGAAGGAAATAATGTATGACAACTGGGAGATAAAATGCGAAATGACCATCACACGAAGGAAATAATGTATAACAGCTGGGAGATAACATGCGATATGGACATCACACGAAGGAAATAATGTATGTCAGCTGAGAGATAACATGCGATATGGCCATCACACGAAGGAAATAATGTATGTCAGCTGGGAGATAACATGCGATATCACACGAAGGAAATAATGTATGTCAGCTGGGAGATAACATGCGATATGGACATCACACGAAGGAAATAATGTATGTCAGCTGGGAGATAACATGCGGTATGGACATCACACGAAGGAAATAATGTATGACAGCTGGGAGATAAAATGCGATATGAACTTCACACGAAGGAAATAATGTATAGCAGCTGGGAGATAACATGCGATATGGACATCACACGAAGGAAATAATGTATGTCAGCTGGGAGATAACATGCGATATGGACATCACACGAAGGAAATAATGTATGACAGCTGGGAGATAACATGCGATATGGACATCACACGAAGGAAATAATTTATGAGGTTTGACCCAACTCAATGGTTTGATACGAATTCTGTCTGTATTCCATAATTGTAGGTTCATGTGTATGATAGACATGACTAATGAAGACACTTTTTTGGAGTGTCTAGTTGGTCATGCGTCGAAGTACACTTGTTCCTGCAGCGAGGTGCTGTCGCCATTTGGAGGTGACAGGTTCGAATCCCGGTCGGTAACAATAGCTTACAGATTTTATGTTGTCTAGTGCGTCCACTAGTCTCTACTTCCTTCTTCTCCCTCTGTGAGCGCCAAACAATACTATGTGTGTTTATTTATGTAACTGCCAATACATTACCAGTGCAGCTCCCTATCAACTACAGTAAATCACCATATGAGAACACTTACAGAAGTATTACAAGCGCTGAGTTGACAGAAAAATAGACCGTACGAGGTGAAGGTCACACAATGACACCAGTTGGGTTTGTAAAGAAATGCATCTTCCTGTTTCAGAATGTGCTTGAGGGGGAAATGGACGGTCAGGGAAAAGTGGAGTGCAATGCAAAAGTGGACTGCAAAAGAAAAGTTGATAAGATGTTTAAAGTGGACGACAAAAACAAGAGGGATAGAAAGATAAATGTGGACGACAAGATAACAGTGGAATGCAAGAGAAAAGTTGATGAAATGTTAAAAGTGGGCGACAAGAGAACATTGGATAAAACGATAAAAATTGACGGCAAGAGAAAAGTGGATACAAAGATAAAAGTGGACGACAAGAGAAACGTAGACGACAAGAGACATATGGACCGACAAGAAAAAAGTGGACAGTAGGACAAAAGTGTAGGTAACAGAAAAATTGGATAAAAAGAGAAAAGTGGAAAAAAAAGAGACAAGTTGACTGTAATAGAAATGTGGGCGGAAGAGAAACGCGAACAGGAGATCAATCGATCAGCTATGTCGCTTCCGGGTATTCCACAGTGGGATGGTATCCACTGTATGGTGACCTTATGATGACTGCTAAGTTCAGAAAGTAGTGTCCTTAGTACTGGCAATTTCCCAGACCGGAGCGCCTCGAGTACTGATTTTGCATCTGTCAATAGCACCACACGTTGTGTACCATGGCTGATATGTAGTAATTTCTCTGTTGCTATCTTGATCGTCTCGATTTCAGCATCATGGTTATGGCAGTACTTTCCTGTTGATATTCTCGCCGTGTTCCTAGTTTTGTTTGGGTATTCTATGTAGACTCCCGCTCCTCCATTTCGAACAGCATTTTGAGCTCGATGATGGCGGTGTTGATGATGACAATGATGATGATGATGATGATGATGATGATCGTGATGATGATGATGATGATGATGATGATGATGATAATGATGATGATGATGATGATGATGATGATGATGATGATAATGATGATGATGATGATGATGATGATGATGATGATGATGATGATGATGATGATGATCATACGAATCAAAGTTAGAGATGTGTGTGACTACTGTGAAGCTAAGTAAGAATGGAGACAAAAGGACGTAAGATGTGAGTATTAGGCTCGATGATGATGGCGGTGATGATAATAATAATGGTGATGATGATGATGATGATGATGATGATGATGATGATGATGATGATGATGATGATGATGATGATGATGATGATGATGATTATACGAATCAAAGTTAGGGAAATGTGCGACTGCTATGAAGCTAAGTAAGAATGGAGACAAAAGAAAGTAAAATGTGAGTGTTGGTCTCGATAAATGAAAGGCACGGGCAAAATGAAACGTTAGGGTGAAAGTCTTTACAGGCGAACCAAAACGCAGGAAGCCAGAAACGAGAACACGAACACCAACCGAAACTACTACACCCAACCACAAGACAACGCGGCTAAACCGAATATAGAACTAATTAAGTCCGGCAACTTTAGATGGACCAGAACATCCTGTCTAATGATGAAAGCCCATCGCTATCAATTCCCTGATTTCCGGGTTCACCCCACCACTTCTTGTTTCGTTTCACGGACATTCACTGTTAGGTTTATTGTTAGTTACATTTGTTTTGGAATTGATATTCGGATTACTTTGCGTGTGTTGTAATACTTCTAGCTACGACTGCGGCTAAGCTTTTGTGGTTTCAATTCAACGAAAAAGACTTAATTCGAAACGTTCTCAACTAAAAAAATGTATTCCCTTAGTGAATTTAAGCAAAAAAGCCACAAACAATTTTTATTTTATTTTTTTTTTTTGGGGGGGGGGGGGGGGGGGGGGGTTTCGCATATCCTTTACAGGACATCGCTGTCAACATCAGCATCTTTCAGCTGGTTGTTGATTTCTTGGCAAAATTGCGCTCAGTAGTTTGCCATTGCTTTCTGAGCGACCAGCTCACACACCCCATAAGTTACCGACGCGGAGAGAACCGCTACCGATTCTCGCGCAACTTCACGTTAATTACGAGAGTATACGAGATTACGGGGAAAGTCGTGTAACCTCTAGACCAGGAAGACCGGCCACAAACAATTGGTTCCAAGATTTATTATTGTCTTGCATATTTCGTTGCATCTCGTCAGGTGGATACTGCAGTCTTATAAATCATATGATATGAATACATGAATTATACTTCAGCTGAAATAATTAAAACATGTAGTCAATAATATTGTGTGAATGTGAGCAATTTGTTATCCCCACGGTAATCGCACATTTAAAATGAAATCTTTCTAACTGCACAAAATTGGCTGGAACCGTCTAATTGCTAATGCAATTTAGAGTTTGGTAACTCGATTGTCGTTTATTTCTACCTATGTAACTTGCTGGCCCTCACACTGGAATTGATAGAAACATTCTGATGTGGTGTACGGAAACAATATTTCTTTCTAACATGAAATAGGTATCGATGTGGTTTTATATCTGATCATTGGCTCAGCAGCAACAAATGTTAGATTTATTGCTGTTTTAAGTCGGTCCTGTATTCGTTTCATTACACCGTCCCTCTAAAGGCTAGCGGAACACTTGAATATTGGCGTCTGATGGTTCTCTGGGGGTGGGTTTCAGCCAAATAATGCACCAATACTCACTGGAAGAAGCATGGACAGGGTTGAAATAATCAATGCAGTGCGGACTCGGTTGATAGATACTGACGAGACTCCGATGCTAGCCGGATAACGCGAATGAGGGGTGAAGCGTGGTCAGTCACGTCAATGTTGCCTTCGAGGGACAGAGGGGCGATACCATAATCAACTCCTCGGGCGGAACAGTGAGCAGATATTCTTTGGAATGGCTGCAGCAGCGCGGGACTGAGCACACATGGGAATCTACAATGTGCAATGACGTCGTTGAATGTAACATAACATAATTTGGAGAGGGGAAGGAGGGCTATGCAGCAGTCCATTGGAGATGGTACTTTCGTTCCGAGTAGGAAGACAGAGATGGTACTTTGGTACCGAGTAGGAAGACAGATGGTACTTTGGTACCGAGTAGGAAGACAGAGATGGTACTTTGGTACCGAGTAGGAAGACAGAGATGGTACTTTGGTACCGAGTGGGAAGACAGAGATGGTACTTTGGTACCGAGTAGAAAGACAGAGATGGTACTTTGGTACCGAGTAGAAAGACAGAGATGGTACTTTGGTTCCGAGTAGGAAGACAGAGATGGTGCTTTGATACCGAGTCGGAAGAAATGTCTCCACACGAGCTTCACCCCGGTAAATGCAAGACCTGATAAAGACATTGATGAGCTAAACGTGGATAAATTGGACTTCATGAGTTAAAACTCAGCCGTTCCAAGGACTCACAAATAATAACCATATTTTACAAACTAAACTGTAACCAAGGACAAGGGTTAGGTAAGTATACAGTCGTTGACATTCAAGAATCCATTCATTTGGATTCGATATTAACCTAATGAGGGGACCGTGGTGGCGTGGTTGCTAAACACTTGCCTGTCATAACTGGTGGCCACGAGTTCGATTAGCATCGGCGCGGTTTCATAGCTTAAAAATTATCTTCGGCTCTTATGTTGACCCAGGCTAAAATGATTACCATGAAATATTTTGGGAAGTAAAGATGGTCGGTGTGATACTAAGAGTATCACCCACGGAGTACCGATTCATTCATTCAGTAGCATGACCTTTCAGAACCTCGCTCCCATGAAAACCTTCCGGTAAACTTCTCGATCATCAACAAGATGTCCCACGTCCGATACACCCATCTAGAGATCATCGACCACATCTTGCACCCATCTTCTCTTGGGTCTTCCTCTTCCTCCCTTCCCGGGTATATATATATATATATATTTCGCATATCCTTTACAGGACATTGCAGTCAACAAGAAGCATTTTACAGCAGGTATTGATGTCTTGGTGAGATTACGCTCAGTTGTTTGCCACTGCTTTCTGAGCGACCGGTTCACATACCCCCGTAAGTAAGCAACCCGACGCGATCCGCTACCGAATCTCGCGCAGCTGCGTCACCCATGTGAATATACGGAATTACGAGGAAAGTCTTTAACTCCTAGGCCAGGGAGACCGGCTCCTGGGCAAATACCCCCCCCCCCCCCCCCCCCCCCCCCCCCCCCATTATTGTTCTCTCCAAACTTTCGTGACGTTTCAAGTGACCAAAATATTTCAATATTCTTTGTTTTATCGTTTTTAATAGCCAACCTTCTTCAATATTCAGCGCTTGAAGTATGGATGCATTTGTTCTTTTCTTTATCCAATATATTCTTAGAACTTGCCTCATCATCATTAAGTGCCGTGCTGGCTGGCGTAGGTGTTCATGGCTCTTCACAGATCTCGGTCGTTGGTGTTCTGGATCAACTCTACTGATGATATTCCTCCATGACACCGTCTCAATCCATCCAGCATCACTTCTCTTGGTCTACCTCTGCCTCTCTTCCCCTCTATCTTTCCAGTTGCCACGATGTTCTCCAATGCCTCTTTTTCTCATCACATGACCAAAGCAAGCTGTCTGTCTCTTTAATATTGTTGTATATAATTTTCTAGTTTCATTAGCCTCTTTCAGGAAATCGTTGTTAGTTACTCTGGCAGTCCAAGGAATTCGTCTTAGAAACTACATCTCTGTTGCTTCCAAGTTCTTCCTAATTTGTTCATTTACATTCCAAGATTCATTGCCATACAGCAATACAGGTTCTATATAACATTTTAGCACTCTTTGTCTTATATTCAATGATAGTGACTTATTGCATGGAATACTCTTCATTTTCCAAAATGCAGCCTTGATTTGCCCTATTGTGCTCTTAATTTCTGTTGTGCATCTTCCATCTGATGGTAGAACTCGCCTACAACATTTATATTCAAAGGCATTAATGCGCTGTTCAGCTTGTTTAGTAAGTGTCCAGGTCTCACAGGCGTATGTTGCAATGGGAAAGATGCATGCTCTTGGAAATCTAATTTTTGAATATCTATCTGTCCTCCACAATTTATTCACTTGTTTTAGTTTTTCAAGAACAATAGATATTGCTCTTGTAATTTCCCTCATGGTGCCACCATCCTTGGTAATCAATGACCCAAGATATTCGACATTTGTCACCATCCTTGGTAATCAATGACCCAAGATATTCGACATTTGTCACCATCCTTGGTAATCAATAACCCAAGATATTCGACATTTGTCACCATCCTTGGTAATCATTGACCCAAGATATTCGACATTTGTCACCATCCTTGGTAATCATTGACCCAAGATATTCGACATTTGTCACCATCCTTGGTAATCAATGACCCAAGATATTCGACATTTGTCACCATCCTTGGTAATCAATGACCCAAGATATTCGACATTTGTCACCATCCTTGGTAATCATTGACCCAAGATATTCGACATTTGTCACCATCCTTGGTAATCAATGACCCAAGATATTCGACATTTGTCACCATCCTTGGTAATCAATGACCCAAGATATTCGACATTTGTCACCATCCTTGGTAATCAATGACCCAAGATATTCGACATTTGTCACCATCCTTGGTAATCAATGACCCAAGATATTCGACATTTGTCACCATCCTTGGTAATCAATGACCCAAGATATTCGACATTTGTCACCATCCTTGGTAATCAATGACCCAAGATATTCGACATTTGTCACCATCCTTGGTAATCAATGACCCAAGATATTCGACATTTGTCACCATCCTTGGTAATCAATGACCCAAGATATTCGACATTTGTCACCATCCTTGGTAATCAATGACCCAAGATATTCGACATTTGTCACCATCCTTGGTAATCAATGACCCAAGATATTCGAAATTTGTCACCATCCTTGGTAATCAATGACCCAAGATATTCGAAATTTGTCACCATCCTTGGTAATCAATGACCCAAGATATTCGAAATTTGTCACCACCTCCAATTTTTTCTCATTAACATATATTTCTTTCTCCATAGTAGTTTTATCTGTATGCATTATCTTTATTTTTGCCATGTTAAGATATAAGTTGTGATTTTCACTAGTCAACTGGGTTGAGGCTATTAGGTTTTCTATACCATTCTGTGTTGTGGATAGCAATACTGTACAATCAGCATACCTGGTATGTCATGACCAAAGTACCGATTAATCTATTTTAAAAAAAAATAGATATCCCGTGTATCCACAGTGTGTCTTAAGCGAGTAAAACTGTCATTTTCTTGCCTTCTGTATTGATACCTTCTCATCTTGACAGACGATAGTTTGTGCTTTTAAAAAAAAAAAAAGCATAATAATCTCTTGATAGCACAAGATCCTTCTCTCAACCTGCATAGTTTATTTCAGAGGAAAGGTAACACAAATACATCTGGAACAAGGCAAGCTGCAGAATCAAGCTGCCGGATCAAAAAGCAATGCTCTAACTGTCCGCCTGTCGGAAATTTGATCCTAAGCCAGTTGCCGATCAAGGCTTAGGGCCTAGTCTGCCCTGGTATGTCATTTAACCTTTAGCCGCAACAGGATATGGCTTGTATCCTCACTCGTGATCTCCTCCGCTCGAAGCCGTTTGCACAATGTGGGTTGTCAGTTTTGGTGAACGCCGCCCAACATTCGGCGCTAACAGAAAACGAGTAGTACCGTCAACTGCCATACAGTAGATCCGTCATATCTGATTAAGATCTGCTTAATCGAATAAAGACATAAACTGTGATACAGTATTTGACAATTTCTCTGAAAACCAAAATATAAAAACAACAGATGAGGAATGTTTTAAACAAATCAGAAATCTCTGCCAGTGAAGTCATATCATAATGGGAAGTGACAAGTATGAATCAAAAAGAAAGATAAGATTTCGAGTGGCTAAAGCTGAATTCGACAACATGCTAACTAATCTAAAATCAAAAATGCAAATAGCTGTCTTACCAGATAGAGCCGTGTGAGCAACGTAAATTGTTAACTGGCGTGCTGTCATGAAACATGAGTTTGAAGACAGAGTGGATGTAGCTGGAGTGTTGATTTACAGGAGATAGGGGGCGATCGTGATGAAAACTAACCTGGGAAGACCGTGTCGAAAAGGTAACCGGGAACGAATGTGTCGATAAGGTAACCTGGATCGAACGTGATGAAAGCTAACCTGTGTCGATTGATTGATTGATTGATTGATTGATTTAGGAATCGTAATCACAGCATTCGGGGCATTCCCATAAGTGCTCCGTCCCCATCCTCAGCAGCCAGCGAAGAGTTCCAACACTAATAGTACCAGTAGCAATCTGATTATGTGTCCGTCTCGCCTATCCTCTGAGCGTTGAGCGTCGGCCAGATCCCTTCGTCACTCCTCGTTGTCTCATTCTTGCCAGACCATGGTGATCCATTTGCTCCTCCGAGGTGTGCACGTGCTCCCACAAGGCCGCAACCACGTCTGCCTTGTCATGTATCAATACTCCATCAAGTTCTGCAGAGCCAGACAATGTCTGGAACCAACCTGTGTCGAACATGACGATAAGGTAACCGACATGAAGGAGAAGAGAATCAATGTTCCTCATAGACAATATCTTTGGAGCATCATAATCATGTGCCGTACAAAGATGAACAGGCGATCATGCTCCTCCACAAACATATCTCTTCTATGTACTTGATAAGTTCCACGACTGGTGGAATGCCGTGCTATTCTGGCAACCTACCCAGCATTTCCTTGCTCTGTCGTCATCTGAATCTAACACCCTCTATATTCCCGCTTGTCACAGTGTTCCCCGGGTCCTCTCATTCACATAAATGACCAACAAAATGGAGATGTTCTTGCATTGATGTGGGTTATCAAATCTATTGGTGGATGTGTCTTTCCCCACTCTCGTATATTGGTCTTCTTAGACATTCATTTGATTCTAATAATATTACGAGGGGGAAAGGGAAGGGGATGGATATAACAACTGTACGGCATCTACTTTCTTTCTATTCTATTTGTTAACTGATTCATTGCCGAAAAAAATATATCGTCAAATGAGACTTCTGTCACAGTCTTGTGTTTACTCGCAATCAGGCAACGTCATCCGTATTTCAATTATAACTTCAGCTCGTACAGATGTTTTTATACGTAGTTTATTTCAGGCAAGCCTGATAATCAAACAAGGCGTTATCTGCCTGATACATCAATATAATAATCGCCACTCGACAGACAATATATAGATACATATCATCAAACATGATCACTCTCTCGTTAACATCGCATGCATTCACAACAATAGATAATGGCTTCAGAACAACACTACGTCTAGTCGGAAGGCCGGTCTGTCCCCTGTCTGAAGCAGCTCAGGTTGTCGCTTGCCTACGTGGTCAAAACTCCCTCGTGGGGTTCGCAACTCTGCGTGCTGTTCTCTTTGCACGCAGCACTGTCGTCTTAGCACTCGTTACCCTCTAAAGTGCTGTTCTAGTTTACGTCGTCACGGTATTCCCCGTGACCTATTGTACCCGCCCCTGTTCTCGGGTCGGTCCCTCTGTTGTCCTAACTATAACACATTAGTGTCCCCACCCGAGTCTAGTCTTATTACTGTACTTATGTCCTAGCTTGGGTGCTGTCTATACCTTTATAGAGGTCCGGTCTCTATGTCCTATTAGTCCTTGCCCCTCTTCTGCCACTAGTCGGTCCTGCTATCATCCAACACCTTGACACTTCCCATTTGGACAGTAGGACGATATTTCGCCATACTATGGTCATTGTTTTATTATTTTCCCATATAGCTGTATCCTCCGTAATTTTGATGCACCGTGAATGGAGATTAACATATAATACTTGTTCATTTGATTATGCACCATGTTTGATCCAAACCTACTTGTTTGTTTGACACTGAATCTGTTTAGTGTCCACAATTCACAGACAATCATCCGTATGGGCAGAATATGTATTTGTTTTTCATCCTAGCATACGTACATGCAGGAATACATGTGTAGTATTTTTTGTGTGTGGTCGTAACCATAACAACTATGTGGAAGCAACACAGGCGTGAAGGAAGTGGAAGGTAAATGTGCATCGTAGAAGTAAAAGAAGAAAAAGATGGTGATGATGAGGATGGTGGTGTTGAAGAAGAAGAAGAAGAAGAAGAAGAATGAAGAGAAGAAGAAGAAGAAGAAGAAGAAGAAGAAGACGAAGAAGAAGAAGAAGAAGAAGAAGAAGAAGAAGAAGAAGAAGAAGAAAAAGAAGCACCATGAACAGTAGGTGAACTAAGGGATGAAGAAGAAGAGGGGGAAGAGGAGAAGTTGGAGGTGCAGCAGCAGCGTGAGGAGGAAGGGAACAAGAGAAAAAAAGGGAAAAAGCAGACGAAGAAGAGGAGAAAACGAAAAGTGGTGGCGGGGAACGTTCGGGAGGAGGACTGGAAGAAGAAGGATCAGAACTCTCTCCACGAGGTCTAATGTGGTGGTTCTGTCACACCATTTTATTCCCACTGTTTCAAGTAGGAACCAAGTAATGAACAATATAAAATAAGAAATGAAAAATGTAAAATGTGTAATAACAGATTCTGCAAATTTGAATAATACCTGCGACTATATGTTTTAATTGTTTCAGCGAAAGTATTATTCATTTGTTTACTTCATATGATATATAATTGCACCTGACGAGTTGCAGTGAACTCCATCCATCCATCATGTGCCATGCCGGTAAGCGTGGGCGGTCATGTTCTGCCATCTCACTCGATCACCAAAGTCGTGGATCAGCTCTGTCTTCCTGTCTAGACCATGCCATGCGGCCAAGCCATCCAGGTACTTGCTTCTGGGTCTTCCCCTTGGTCTCTTCCCCTCGATCTTACCAGTTGTCACCAAGTTCTCCAAATCATTTCTTCTTATAAAAGGGCCCAAAAAATTTTGACGGGCTACGTCGATTGTCTCTAATCAGTTTACGATTTTTATTGTTTCTTAAGGGCTTGGATTGGGGCTTTCTGGCTGTCCATGGTATTCTTTGCATTTTCCTCAGAACCACATTTTCTACAGCCATCAGATGTATTTCAGCCTGACTACTCATTGTCCAAGCTTCACAT
>JACEFZ010001010.1:55000-132500 GCA_014155875.1 Cepaea nemoralis
TCGTTTAGTTCACGAGTGCAGTTTTCTCGGAGACTCGTGGGGGTCGTCGCTGGATGTAAGGAGTTCGTGCTTTGTGCGACGCTTTCGGTAGGCCGCCCTGTGGATAGAGCCCGAAGTATACGGGATAAAACCCGGTGCAATGAAGTCGATCCTCTTGGCATCTTAAACATTTTTTCCCCGCTCACACACAGAAGAAAAAAAATACACACACACACACGCGCGCGTGCGCGCGCACGCGCGCACACACACACACATTTACACCATCATCATTCAACAAATTACGTTGCACTATTTCATCTAGCATTAGTTAGTTAGTTAGTTAGTTAGTCTTTCCTCTTGAGCCTAAGTCGGCGCATAGGGCAGAAGTCATGGCTCTCCGTTCCTGGCGGTTCGCTGCTACCTGTTGTAGATCCTGGATGTTCACTTGGACCGTTGAATGAGCCTTCTCTGATGATGGTTCTACGCAGGGTCTCTCTTGGTCTTCCCCGTATTCTTTTCCCTACCGGTGAGCATGCGGCTCAGTAATCCGACTTCGACAAGTAGTTTATCGTGTGTGCTCTCCCTAGCCTGTGACTGTCCCCAGCCTACCTATATTGCAGCAGGTTTATGTCTCTCTTCGTCTGATTCCTATCCCTTGACATAGCACACCCTACCAGTAGCTGCGCTACCGTTGGCATAGCTTGAGGTCATTGGAATACATGAGTTCTTCTGTCAGAGCAAAGTGTAGACACATTATAAGGGATATATTTGCATTAACTGGGCTTCTAATGTTTGTTTCTCATTAGTTAGTTACATATCCTTTACATAACCCCAGCGTTTATTTTGGCTTTTCGTGATTTCTTAACAAATTTACGTTCAGTAGTTTGCCATTGTTTTCTGAACAACCGGCATTCGCACAATTGTAAGACAACCATCTCAAGGTAGCCTACTTCTAAATCTCCCGCATCTGTGTTTCCAACGCTGTATGAGAGATTACAAACTGCGTCCGTAAATCCCTTCGCCACGGACCCGGCTGTCCTTACGTTAATATTCTATTAACATTGTGCCTAGTTGACCGTGATAAAATAAATCATATACTTCTACTAGAATATTGTCCTCCTTTGGATCTTTATCATGTTTCATCTTGTGTATTGTATTTTCTACCTTATCTTTCAGTAAGGCACCTGCAAAAGTCTTGGGAAGAAGAGCGCACCGTATGCTACTGACTTTATCATCCACCGAGTGCAGATTGTTACTATAAAATATGGATCTATCATCATATAACTAATGAGTTTAAGGTGTGCTTTACTTTCCCTAATTATTAGTGTACCTCTTCGTAGTCATATTGTCGTTATTTTAACTCATTCAGTCCAACCAGCTGCATTATGTGTTCTTTTACTTTTCTACATTTGGTCACTGCTTGTTAAGAAATCTGGCCTCATTAGCATCCACTTTCTCCTGTGTATTTAGCCACTTTCCCTTTTGCATTTAGCCACTTTTCCCTTTTGTATCTAGCCTCTTTCACCTTTGTAATTAGCCTCTTTGAAAGCTATGCTTGATTTTACAAACAATATGAAAACGCCAAGTATAAGGCAGATTTGCAAAATATAATTACTGAAAATAAAGTACATTCCGGCAACAGGCCTTCATCAGCAAGAATAGACAAGAAAGTGTGAATAATGAAGACTCAAGTAAAAGATTGCACAATTTGTTGCCTGGTATATTTCGCTGCATATCGTCAGGTGAATACTGCCGACACCATACAACATAAACTACTGCAATAATATCAGTCAGTCAAGCTGAAATATACAATACACACATTCTCAAAGTAGATTAACTTGTCTACCACGGTAATCTTGAACTGACTGTCATGTCATTTTATTTACAAAAAGTTGGCTTTGCTATATGTATAGCAATTGCTTTCGCAACCACATATAATCCACAGAGATTGCATTAAATTGACTACATTAAGATATAATAAGCAGTATACCCATCTGGGATACTGAGGCAAGTTTCCCCATCCCCCTATTCTCCCCCTCCCCCAACACCCCATTCTGTTATTATGCCTTACTGTGGTCACTATAATGCCATCACGTGATGTATAAGTGGTTGTGTTTTCTTGTGTTTTGTTTACCGATGAAGACTTGTAACCGAAACATTCTTAATTGTCCGGAGTTTTACTTTGTAGAACTGCACAATACTTTGTGTTTGTATGCTGTTTACATTTAAACACTGTATTTGCAATATAACAGCTGCTCGCGATTTGGCAGCAGATCACGTTGTGTTGTTTTTTTTATACGAATTGGTATGGGTGCCTGTCGTTCAGAAAGAAAAAGCAAACTACTTAACGTAAACTTGCCAAGAGATCACAACAGCAAAAACAAAAAATGCTGGTGTTGACTACAACGTCATGTAAAGGGTATGCAACTAACTATTTTTTAACATATAGTACAACTCATTTAATTCATATAGTGGGTTTTCATCGTGTATTTTCCCCAGGGACATTTGTCAAGAAAGCCTGTAGGATTGAAAGAGCTTATTTCTACATATTTCAACAAAAGGAGTAAAAACTGCTTGAAATAGACAAATAATTAAAACATCATCTCTGGGCGAGTTAGTTGATATTGTACCAAACAACCGTGGATGTGGACCAAGCATGGTGCACGGTCAAATGATTGATTGATTGATTGATTGATTGATTGATCTAGGAACCAACATCACAGCATTCGGTGTATTCCCATAGGCGCTCCGTCCCCATCCTCAGCAGCCAGCGAAGAGTTCCAACACCAATAGTACCAGTAGCAATCTGATTATATGTCCGCCTCGCCTTTCCTCTAAGCGTCGAGCGTCGGCCAGATCCCCTCGTCACTCATCGCTGCCTCATTCTTACCAGACAATGGTGATCCATTTGCTCCTCCGAGGTGTACACCTGCTCCCACAAGGCCGCAACCACGTCTGCCTTGTCATGTATCAATACTCCACCAAGTTCTGCAGAGCCAGCCAATCTGTCCGCCTGTTCATTCCCCAGGACACCGGCATGCCCCGGAGAAAAGATCCCGGCGATGTGTAATAATGAAATTTCCGTCACTGAAT
This sequence comes from Cepaea nemoralis, assembly GCA_014155875.1. Classification (NCBI taxonomy): domain Eukaryota; kingdom Metazoa; phylum Mollusca; class Gastropoda; order Stylommatophora; family Helicidae; genus Cepaea; species Cepaea nemoralis. Next base: position 58,073 of record JACEFZ010001010.1, read on the forward strand.
ATTGAAATTATGGAAAATATCACCAAACAAAGCTAATAACACGATGATCTTAGTATGGCGATACATCATCATTCTATCCAAATGGAAAATCACACGTAGCGATATATTATCCTTTGGCACTGAATAGGTTAAATATTTTAGAAAATGGTGTGAAAGGCAAGGAGATCGACTTCATTGCACCGGGTTTATCCCAAAAGGCTCGGTCTCTTTCCACATGGGAGGCCTGCAGAAAGCTTCGGGGTGAGCACTAACTCCTTAGCTCCAGCGTCCCCCAGGAGTCTCCGAGAAAGTTACACTCGTTAACCGAACGACGTAGACCGAAATCGAACCCACAACCTCCTGAGCGCGAGCCGGGTCGCGAAAGCACTTCGCCACGGAGAGTTAAGAAAGAAGAATTAACACAATGTTTTGTAGTTAATAAGAGTTAATATAATGTTTATTATGTTGTGTCAAGATGTGGATAAAATTGCATGTCCTTTATTGGGCGTTGATTGTTCTAAACAATTTTACGTTCAGTAGTTTGCCATTGCTTTCTCAACGAGAAGTCAATATTAAGGTCAATTAAACAATCTGTGGGACACACCCACAATTCCACCGTCAGTGCACAGGAAGTTTAAGCGCCAGCAGGTCACATATCTAGGCCACGCCGGCCTAAGAATGAAATGCACAAGTGTACAAGGCATACACTGTTGTATTAATATAGGGTGTATTTTTAAGACTGTGCAGTTTTTGAAAATATTGCCGTTCCAAGTTTTGCATTTACCTACTGTGGAATTCATGCAACACAATGCAACATAATAGGTAAATACAAAATTTGGAAAGGCAATATTTAAAAAAAAACTGCAATTATTAAAAATACACCCTGTAAACCCCCCAGGAAAATACGCAAACTAATGAACACGATCTTTAAAATTATAAATGTTCTAAGAGCTAACCTCAAACTGACCTTTGGTTCCAGACGTTAGCTATACTACTCCCTTCCTCCCGGCTGTCTAACTCCAGTCACTTATTCACATTTCAGTAAATCCATTAAAAAGTCGATATCGTCCTCCCGATCACTTCGGAATGAACCCGACAACAGGTGAAGCTCTATGTGGGCCTGTCGAAGCCAACTCGTGGCTACAAGCTACATACTCCACTCGGTAGCAACGCCACAACCCACCAGCCGCGGTAAACACTCTGACAGATGTCGCTTTCCCACGTTAACGCATCTGCTATTATTATGTTATTCTTGTTATCTTTCCTTTGGTAACCACAGCATGAGCGTTCCTAATATTCGGGAAACTTCATGAAAACGCATTTACCTTGTCCCGAAAGGTAGCACAACAGGTAAGATTATCCCCTTAACATGAGGAATGCATTGACAGGTACAAACCCACTCCGCCCATCCTGTTGCCATTTTAACTTGTTCTAACCACATGTACTTCAAAAATATGCTGCATCTACTTTGCAAGACGTTACGATCAATTATGAGTCGATTATCAGGAGAATGTTACAACCAATAGTTTGACTTTGTTGTCTCCTGGTCTAGGAGTTACACGACTTTCTCCGTAATCCCGTATACTCTCGTGAGTAACGTGATGTGCGCGAGAATCGGTAGCGGTTCTCTCCGCGTCGGTAACTTACGGACGTGTGTAACTTACGGGGTGTGTGAGCCGGTCGCTCAGAAAGCAATGGCAAACTACTGAGCGTAATCTTGCCAAGAAATCAACAATCAGCTGAAAGATGCTGATGTTGACAGCGATGTCCTGTAAAGGATATGCGAACAACAAAAAACAACAAAAGTTTGACTATCTTTCCCATTGCAACATACACCTGTGAGACCTGGATATTTAATAAACAAGCTGAACAGCGCATTAATGTCTTTGAATCTAAATGTTATATACGAGTTCTAAGAAAATCTTAGGGGACAGTAGACCCCGAGGTAGACCAAGAAGACGGTGGAGAGATAATACATGTACAGACCTACAAGCACTTGGAATCAACGACTGGCAAGAGAAGGTCCACCAGAGAGACGAATGGAGACGGATTGTATTTGCAACAAAGAACCTCAATGGCTCGGAAAGCTGAAGAAGAAGAAGAAGAAGAAGAAGAAGAAGAAGAAGAAGAAGAAGAAGAAGAAGAAGAAGAAGAAGAAGAAGAAGAAGAAGAAGAAGAAGAATATCTTGGATACAGAAGAAGAAAAACATGCACCCATACGATAAGATCTGAATATTGAAGAAGGTTGGGTACTAGAGACGATTAAAGAAAGAAAATTGAAAGAGAGGAAGAGGAAGGTCAAAGAGAAGATGGGTTCAGGATGTGGCGGATGATCTCCAGATGGGTGTATCGGGAGCGGGACATCTTGCTTATGATCGAAAAGTTTTCTGGAAGGTTGTTATGGGAGCGAGGTTCTGCAAAGGGTTCGCTACTGAATGAATGAATGAATGAATGAATGAATGAATGAACGAATGAATGAATGAAGTTTGCCATTGCTTTCTAAACGAGAAGTCAACGTGTAAGTCCAACTTAATGCGGGGGTAGGGGTTGAACCTCGTACCCCGACATCAGCGCACAGAAAGCTTAGGAACCAGCGCTCTTATTCATTCGGACACGTCGACATCTGGCTTATACTGTAACTCCTAGTAGATGACCAGGGCACCAGCGCGGTGGGACGAGGGTTTGATCCCAGCTCTCATTCGTTCGCTACAGGAGGTAAAGTAAGTCAAGTTAAGGTTGCTGTTACAGGCTCTAGGATGCTTCGGGCAAACATGGCGCTTGCCCCATATTTGTATAGACCAAACGACACTTGGTGGCTGATGTGGTTGGTATCCCACAAGAGACCGTTACTTCCCAAAACATTTCATAGTGCTTATTTAGGGCTGGTTCGATCAAGGAGCCCAGGTCAGATTAAAACAAATGCGAGCCCGCCCTGACGGCGATCGAAGCCGAGTCCAGCGGTACGGCAGGCGTGCGCCTATTCACAGCGCTATGGCAGCTGTACGGCCGGCGTGCGTCTAGTCACGGCGCTATGGCAGCTGTACGGCCGGCGTGCGTCTAGTCACGGCGCTATGGCAGCTGTACGGCCGGCGTGCGTCTAGTCACGGCGCTATGGCAGCTGTACGGCCGGCGTGCGTCTAGTCACGGCGCTATGGCAGCTGTACGGCCGGCGTGCGTCTAGTCACAGCGCTATGGCAGCTGTACGGCAGGCGTGCGTCTAGTCACGGCGCTATGGCAGCTGTACGGCCGGCGTGCGTCTAGTCACAGCGCTATGGCAGCTGCACGGCCGGCGTGCGTCTAGTCACAGCGCTATGGCAGCTGTACGGCCGGCGTGCGTCTAGTCACAGCGCTATGGCAGCTGTACGGCCGGCGTGCGTCTAGTCACAGCGCTAAGGCAGCTCCCTCGGGAGAGAAAGACTGACTAACTATTCTTCCGTGTACTCCGACCTTTAACAATGTGATGGTCTGAACACTTCACATACCCACAGTGTTTTCCTGTTACATGATTTGTTAACACAGATGAACTTGATAGGCGCCTTTTTGTCAGGTCATTTATGAGGGTAAATGATGGGTAGTGATTGGTAATGGACATGAGCAGCCCTAGAAACACAGAGGCGTACAATCACACTTGAGAGATGAGATGCATAAGGAACGCAGCTGGAAAAACAAGAAGAGATCGAGAAACAAATGAGAAACTAAGAACAAGTGTTTGGATAACACCAATTGCCGACTTTATAGAACACCACAGAATTAAATGGTTCGGAGATTTAGTTAGAATGGAACAAGATCAATCAGCGGCTAGGGCGTTCTACGTGAGAACATCGGGATGCAACGCGAGGGGACGATTCAGGAAGAGTTGATTAGATTGAGTAAAAGAAACATTGCAGAAATCAAATATGACGTTCATACAAGAACCAAGACAAGTGAAGCACATTCATTTACATCTGCCTCCTCTGCGACACTTCACGACAAAAGTATCGAACAAAAGAAGAAATACGAAGACTGGTAATGGTAAAGTGAAGAACATTACGTCATGTCGACTTATCTTTGATAATTTCACCACATGTCAACATACAGATTACCAGAGGTGACTGTAATGGAAGACAAATCCACGTAGATGTTCATTTAATTGGGTGTGAATTTCCTGGGAGACTGAGCTTCAACAATAGAGTCCGAAGCATTAGCGTCCAGGCCGCTGACCCCTGACATGGGCTTGCCTTTATCGGAGTGAGGTTGGGGAGGAACATTGTCTCCCTGCCTGGTAGCAAAGTACCAGCATCGCTGTGACCGTATTGCAGTGCCCCCTTCCCCCCTCACAACCCAGACACCAGCGGGGTGTGCAAGAGTGGTACTGGGACTTCACATCTGCCGAGAGGGGTGTTGGGTGGACACGGAAATACACTCTAATAGCTGGGACACTTGGCATCATCCGGACAAGACAGAGATATACATACTCTGATAGCTGGGCCACTTGGCACCAACGGGACAAGACATAGAGATAATACTCTGATAGCTGGACCACCCGGCATCATCCGGACAAGACACATAGATACACACTCTGATAACTGGGCCACATGGCATGATCTGGACAAGACAGAGAGATACATAATCTGACAGCTGGGCGTCATGGCATCATCCGGACAGGACACAGAGATACATGCTCTGATAGCTGGGCCACATGGCATCATCCGGACAAGACAAAGAGATACAAACTCTGATAGCTGGGTCAGGTGGCATGATCTGGACAAGAACATAGATTTGATCCGGAACTAGTGATCGTGTGAGATTACGAACCATCACCGCCCACTCTTATCGGCATGGCACATAATGATAATGAGATCCCGTGACCAGATCAGCTCCACCCCTTCGGTTTTTTCCTGTCTCAGGAAATGGGAAACAGTAGTTTATTTTTTCCCCCTGAAATTGTATATCTTCATATATACTAGGTTTTGATATAATTATAGGGAGTAACCATCGTCTTTCCAAGCAATTTCTACAACATTAAGAACATTAATCGATAACAATTTTACGACAGTGGGTCGACCCAGAGCCATACGGCCGGTCTCCCTGTCGAAGGTGATAAGGACGCTGTTCGTAATCCCGTATACCCACGTACGAAACACAGCTGGGCGAGATTCGGCAGCGGATCGCGTCGCGTTGGTTTCTTACGGAAAGAAATGTGAGTCGGTTGTTCAAACAACAATGGCAAACTACTGAATGTAAAACTTGCCAAGACACCAACAGCAGCTGAAAAATGCTGGTGTTGACTGCAATGTCATGTAAATAGGATATGCAACAACAACAAAAGCCACACGAGTCCGTTAAAACCTTGGCACTGGCCGTGACCGACCCTGAACCACTGTGCTGCTAAACGAGCCCACTCATCATCTCTTGTGCCATGCGTTGTCCAAGTGATGTATAAACATCAGGAGAGTGCCCGTTTATGGGTTTTATTTGTCGAGATTCCCAATGACTCTGGTATTCGCTTTGTGCTCGCTTGCTTTGAATTCAAGCATAGTCCAAACACACTACCTCCAGTTGTGCTGGACTGAATTTTGCGTGTGGATTAGCTTTCCTTATTAGTCAACCCCTGTATTTTTTGATGTTTGTGATTTCTTGGCTAATTTACGTTCAGTAGTTTGTCATTGCTTTCTGAACGACCGGCACTCTTACCATTTCATGAAAATCAACGCAAGGCTGTCTGCGTCCAAATCGCCCGCAGCTGTGTTTCGAACATGGTATGAGGGATTATGAATTGCGTCCGTAATCCCTTCATCACAGGGTCTTTACCTCATCATCATCATCATCATCATCATCATCATCATCATCATCATCATCATCATCATCATCATGTACCATGCTGATAAGCGTGGACGGTCATGTTTCGTCTTCTCACACGATCACCAGAGTCGTGGATCAGCTCAGCGATCTTGTCTCGACCATACCATGCGGCCAAGCCATCTCGGTATTTACTTCTCTGCCTTCCCTTGTTCTTTTCCCCTCGATCTTGCCAGTTGTCACACAGTTCTTCAATGTATTTTCCCTCATAACGTGTCAACAAAATTGTGAATGCCGGTACCGAACCATGGCTAAATACGTCGTTATGTTTATTCATTGTCTGCCCTGTATCTGCCATTGGAGCAAGTCGTGATATCATGTCTTACCTCTGTCGGAGTGGCAGGCCTGCATTCAACAACCAAGAACAGCATCTCTTCGATCTTTTCCCCCAGGACATGCTGGTGTGGTGGGAAACGAGCAGGGGGACAGATTGGCTGAGTCTGCAATGCTCGGTGGGGTATCGGTGCATGACAAGGCAGACATGCTGGTGTGGTGGGAAACGAGCAGGGGGACAGATTGGCTGAGTCTGCAATGCTCGGTGGGGTATCGGTGCATGACAAGGCAGACATGCTGGTGTGGTGGGAAACGAGCAGGGGGACAGATTGGCTGAGTCTGCAATGCTCGGTGGGGTATCGGTGCATGACAAGGCAGACATGCTGGTGTGGTGGGAAACGAGCAGGGGGACAGATTGGCTGAGTCTGCAATGCTCGGTGGGGTATCGGTGCATGACAAGGCAGACATGCTGGTGTGGTGGGAAACGAGCAGGGGGACAGATTGGCTGAGTCTGCAATGCTCGGTGGGGTATCGGTGCATGACAAGGCAGACATGCTGGTGTGGTGGGAAACGAGCAGGGGGACAGATTGGCTGAGTCTGCAATGCTCGGTGGGTATCGGTGCATGACAAGGCAGATATGCTGGTGTGGTGGGAAAACGAGCAGGGGGACAGATTGGCTGAGTCTGCAATGCTCGGTGGGGTATCGGTGCATGACAAGGCAGATATGCTGGTGTGGTGGGAAACGAGCAGGGGGACAGATTGGCTGAGTCTGCAATGCTCGGTGGGGTATCGGTGCATGACAAGGCAGACATGCTGGTGTGGTGGGAAACGAGCAGGGGGACAGATTGGCTGAGTCTGCAATGCTCGGTGGGGTATCGGTGCATGACAAGGCAGACATGCTGGTGTGGTGGGAAACGAGCAGGGGGACAGATTGGCTGAGTCTGCAATGCTCGGTGGGGTATCGGTGCATGACAAGGCAGACATGCTGGTGTGGTGGGAAACGAAGCAGGGGACAGATTGGCTGAGTCTGCAATGCTCGGTGGGGTATCGGTGCATGACAAGGCAGATATGCTGGTGTGGTGGGAAACGAGCAGGGGGACAGATTGGCTGAGTCTGCAATGCTCGGTGGGGTATCGGTGCATGACAAGGCAGATCATGCTGGTGTGGTGGGAAACGAGCAGGGGGACAGATTGGCTGAGTCTGCAATGCTCGGTGGGGTATCGGTGCATGACAAGGCAGATATGCTGGTGTGGTGGGAAACGAGCAGGGGGACAGATTGGCTGAGTCTGCAATGCTCGGTGGGGTATCGGTGCATGACAAGGCAGACATGCTGGTGTGGTGGGAAACGAGCAGGGGGACAGATTGGCTGAGTCTGCAATGCTCGGTGGGGTATCGGTGCATGACAAGGCAGACATGCTGGTGTGGTGGGAAACGAGCAGGGGGACAGATTGGCTGAGTCTGCAATGCTCGGTGGGGTATCGGTGCATGACAAGGCAGACATGCTGGTGTGGTGGGAAACGAGCAGGGGGACAGATTGGCTGAGTCTGCAATGCTCGGTGGGGTATCGGTGCATGACAAGGCAGACATGCTGGTGTGGTGGGAAACGAGCAGGGGGACAGATTGGCTGAGTCTGCAATGCTCGGTGGGGTATCGGTGCATGACAAGGCAGACATGCTGGTGTGGTGGGAAACGAGCAGGGGACAGATTGGCTGAGTCTGCAATGCTCGGTGGGGTATCGGTGCATGACAAGGCAGACATGCTGGTGTGGTGGGAAACGAGCAGGGGGACAGATTGGCTGAGTCTGCAATGCTCGGTGGGGTATCGGTGCATGACAAGGCAGACATGCTGGTGTGGTGGGAAACGAGCAGGGGGACAGATTGGCTGAGTCTGCAATGCTCGGTGGGGTATCGGTGCATGACAAGGCAGACATGCTGGTGTGGTGGGAAACGAGCCGGGGGACAGATTGGCTGAGTCTGCAATGCTCGGTGGGGTATCGGTGCATGACAAGGCAGACATGCTGGTGTGGTGGGAAACGAGCAGGGGGACAGATTGGCTGAGTCTGCAATGCTCGGTGGGGTATCGGTGCATGACAAGGCAGACATGCTGGTGTGGTGGGAAACGAGCAGGGGGACAGATTGGCTGAGTCTGCAATGCTCGGTGGGGTATCGGTGCATGACAAGGCAGACATGCTGGTGTGGTGGGAAACGAGCAGGGGGACAGATTGGCTGAGTCTGCAATGCTCGGTGGGTATCGGTGCATGACAAGGCAGATATGCTGGTGTGGTGGGAACGAGCAGGGGGGACAGATTGGCTGAGTCTGCAATGCTCGGTGGGGTATCGGTGCATGACAAGGCAGACATGCTGGTGTGGTGGGAAACGAGCAGGGGGACAGATTGGCTGAGTCTGCAATGCTCGGTGGGGTATCGGTGCATGACAAGGCAGACATGCTGGTGTGGTGGGAAACGAGCAGGGGGACAGATTGGCTGAGTCTGCAATGCTCGGTGGGGTATCGGTGCATGACAAGGCAGATATGCAGACGAACAGATAGACCATCACGGATTGGAGACAATGGTGCTGCAGGGAGTGCCCAGAGGATCTGGCCGACACTCACAACTCCGAAGAAAGGCCAGACGGACACATAATCAGACTGTAGCTTGTACTATTAGTATTGGGACTCTTCACTGGTTGTTGCAGATGAGGATGGGGCACATATTGGGATATCCCGAGAGTTGGGATGATGGTTCTTTATTTAACTCACCTCAACTCAACTTAACTCAACTCAACTTTAACTCATCTCTGTCGGATCTCTCCATGTCTTCCCCCACATTATTCATCTGTGTCTCCAATTGTCTCTAATTCTCTTCTCCAGAACATCGTAATGTAAGAGCGCATACTTTGTCATCTGGTGTATCGGAGCAACGCCACGAAATATCATCACTAAAATGAAAACCAGAACGCTATATTCAAGACAACAGCATAAAATTAAAGAAGAATTTTCAACTACCTGTAATTGAAGAAAGACAACATTAACGATGATAATAAAATTGTCATGCTTTGTTTTTTCAGCCCTACTACTGACATGGCATGCCTTTTAGCATGTCATTCACCATAAATCTAGCTTTATCACTGCCCATAAACTGGATATTGGGACATTAATGTGGTGGCTTTCCCATACATTCTACAGGGTGACTCTAAAAAGTTCTATGAATATCTTTAATGTATTAATATTGGACATTGGACAGTAAATCCTTATCATTGAAAGTTAGGAAAAGTTATTCTCGCATGTTACATAGCATCAGCTTTACCATATGGCTGTGAATATTGGACAATTAGTAATCAAGTAAATATATTCCTTCAGCTCCAGAAATGTGATTGTATAAGAGAATGCTGAACATTCCTCGAACAACCAAACCATGCAGTCTAAACATTTTGAAAATGTCAAAGACACAAAGACATCTTATCACAAACATCAGAAAGAGGCAGCGATAAATTTTTAGCCACATTACGACGAGACATAGTCTAGAACTATTGTGACGACTGGAAAGATTCGTGGAAAAGGGGAGACAGACGAAGACAGCCAGAGAAAATGCTTGACAATCTTGTGCCATGACTCGGAACAACACACAAACTGATAAATGCCGTCGACGATCGCAAGACGTGCAGAAGCGTGATCACTTACGCCAGCGACGACGACGACGACGATGACGACGATGATCATGATGATGATCATGATGATGATCATGATGATGATCATGTTGATGATCATGATGATATTGATCATGATGATGATGATGATGATGATGATGATGATGATGATGATGATGATGATGATGATGATGATGATGATGATGATGATGATGGACGGATTTCTTTTAAAGTTCTTCAAAACACAATGAAGACCGTACATTGCTTAGATAAATTAGACGCAGACATTCATCATTTCTGGGCACTATAAAATAACATATAAACTTGAAAAGTTAGTTACAACTGGCGTACCTCATGCGAAAAGAGCAAGGGGAACGCATAAAGATAAATACATGGATCGCTTGGCTACATAAAGTAGTCGGGACAAGTGCACAGGCCTGATTTAAGAATGGTGATAGTGCGAGATGATGATCGTGCGAGATGGTGATCGTGTGAGATGGTGATCATGTGAGATGGTGATCGTGTGAGATGGTGATCGTGTGAGATGGTGCTCATGTGAGATAGTGATCATGTGAGATGGTGATCGTGTGAGATGGTGATTGTGTGAGATGGTGATTGTAAGAGATGGCTATCGTGTGAGATGGTGATCGTGTGAGACGGTGATCATGTGAGATTGTGATCGTGCGAGATGTGATCATGTGAGATGGTGATCGTGCGAGATGGTGATCATGTGAGATGGTGATTATGTGAGACGGATATCATGTGAGGTGGTGAATCGTGTGAGATGGTGATCAGGCGAGATGGAGATCATGTGAGATGGTGATCATGTCAGATGGTGATTGTGTGAGATGATGATCGTGTGAGATGATGATTGTGTGATATGGCGATTGTAAGAGATGGCTATCGTGTGAGATGGGATCGTGGGAGTTGGTCATCATGTGATGTGGTGATCGTGTGAGATGGTGATCGTGTGAGATGGCGATCGTAAGAGATGGCGTTCGTGTGAGATGGGATCATGTTGGGTGGTGATCATGTAAGATGGTGATCGTGTGAGATGGTGATCGTGTGAGGTAGTGATCGTGTGAGATGGTGATCATGTGAGGTGGTGATCGTGTGAGATGGTGATCGTGTGAGATCGCGATCGTAAGAGATGACGTTCATGTGAGATGGGATCATGTTGGGTGGTGATCATGTAAGATGGTGATCGTGTGAGATGGTGATAGTGTGAGATGGTGATCGTGTGAGGTGGTGATCGTGTGAGATGGTTATCATGTGAGGTGATGATCGTGTGAGGTGTTGATCATGTGAGGTGGTGATCATGTGAGATGGTGATCATGCTAGGTGATCGTGTGAGGTGGTGATGGTGTGAGATGGTGATCATGTGAGATTGCGATCGTCTGAGATGGTCATCGTGTGAGATGGCGATCATGTGAGATGGTGATCATGCTAGATGATCGTGGGAGGTGGTGATCATATGAGATAGTGATCGTAAGAGATCGTAATCGTAAAAGATGGTGATCGTTTGAGGTGGTGATCATGTGAGGTGGTGATCGCGTGAAGTGGTGATCGTGTGAGGTGGTGATCGTGTGAGGTGGTGATCATGTGAGGTGGTGATCGTGTGAGGTGGTGTTCGTGTGAGATGGTGATCGTGTGAAATGGAGATCGTGTGAGATGGCGAACCATTATCTCACAAGCTTATCGGTATTTCAAATGACGATGATGACAATGATGATGATGATAAAGACTAGTAATACTATAATAATTTACACTATAATTTTTTCAAAATAGGTAAATGTTTTCAACATAAACATTTTAGAAAACTACAACAACAACAATAACAAGTGCCGTGCAGGAAGTTGTTGTACGTATATGAAGTGTTAGGACCAACATATTTTGAAGTCTTGAGTGCACGCAGGAATAGATGGCCAGTCTTTCTCTCCTGTAGTAAACGTCGAGAGTCGACATCGAAATTTCACCTGATCGCTCTCATGCAATTATCAGCGTAACGCCTTGACCATTACAGAAACACTTCTGACAAAATACACATTTGCTGCGCGGAAATTGGCGAAGAACGGGATAGATTTTGGGAACGGAAAGGCACAAACAATACATTATACATATTGGCAACGCTAATAGAACGAACGAACGAACGAACAAACTTTATTTTCAAAGGGTTAAGAATTGGGCACACAGGCCCGCCTGACATTCTGCTTTCTTATCTCTCTGCTCTCATACATCACTTATGAAGCTAATCTTAGACAACGACATCAACAGAAACAATATGCATTACAACGCATGGAGACATCAACAGAGACACAGAGAGAACAGCACTTGTGCTTTACAGATAATACAATGCAATTGTATAGAGCGAGTGCATTTTGAAACCATCAGAATGTTGGAATATATTACAACTGATCAGAATATAGGAAGATATTACATTTGTTGGCAAAGATATCAGAATAATAAAATAATGTTCAACATGCCAACAGTTTCAGTGGCAGTGGCAATGACAGTGTGTTCAGTCTAAACGCTGCATGGCCTTTGCAGGACGTTGTCATCAACCTCAGTCGATTTTCTAGGCAATTTTATATTCGGTAGCTGGCCATTACTTTCTAGACAAGAAGTCAACGTTTGTATCCATCTTAATGCCGTTGTAGAGATTGGACGCCTTTTATCGCTATCAGCGCACCGGAAGTTTAAGAACAAGAGTTCTCATCCTTTCGGTATATGTGTAAAGTATTTAAACCATCATACAAGTCATCCATTCACTTTATATGATATATATATATATATATATATATATATATATATATATATATATATATATATATATATATATATATATATATATATATATCTGCCCCGTGCAACTGGCGAGATGCAGCGAAAAATGCCAGGCAGCAATTTGTGCAACCTTTTGTTTATTATTTCTTTGTTTACATTCACTAAGGGACCACGTTGTTTTGAAAAAAATATATTTAGTGTAAACAAGTAGCGGCCATTAAAAGGGAAAATAATGAAATCAATTATGAAGAAGCATAACAAGGAGAAATCTGAGGAATTGTTTTATCATCAAATCTCTTATCTCTGAATAACCAAGGTTATAACGCGAGAGATGAAAAAATTGGACAGAAATTCGAGCTGGAGATTGTGATATAAATAGTTTACTTTATGCAGATAACACAAGATTGATAGATGAAAACACAGAAGATCTACAATTGTTCGATGACGTGGTAATAGAGACAAAGATAACACAGTATTGATAGCTGAAAACATAGAAGATATACAATTGTTGGACAATGTGATAATGGAGGGAAAAGAGGAACGTTCCTTGAATATCAAGAAAACAGAAATAATATTTATATCAAAGAAAAAGATGACACACTATTGATAGCTGAAAGCACAGACGATCTACAACTGTTGAATGACGTTGTAACAGAGAAACAAGAAACTTTCCTTGAATATCAAGAAAATAGAAATAATGTTTACATCAAAGAAAAAGATGACACCAAAATGTGATATAACAATCTTAACTAAACTAAGACTGTCAATTATCTAAGGGCAAAAATAACAAGGGAAAGCACCCTGCGCCACAATTCTTCAACAAGCTCATCATCATCAAGTGCCGTGCCAGCTGGCGGAGGCGTTCATGTCTCTCCGCAGATCTCGGTCTTTGGTGTTGTGGATCAACTCTGCTGATGATATTCCTCCATGAGAACATCTAAGTCCATCTAGCATCATTTCTCTTGGTCTGCCTACACCTCTATTCTCCTTGATATTTCCACTTGTCACGATGTTCTCCGATGCATGGCGTCTCATCACACGACCAAAGAAAGCTGTTTGTCTCATTGTTATTGTTGAAAATAATGTTCTAGTTTAATTAGCCTCTGTCAGATAGCTTTGTTAGTTACTCTGGCATTCCAAGATATTTGCAACATTCGTCTCGGAAACTAAATCTCTGTTGCTTCCAAGTTCTTCCTAATTTGTTAATTTACATTCCAAGCTATAAATTGAAAATGTCATGGACTTTGACTACTTGTCTCCACAACCATCAACAATGTGCACCGTTGGAAAGAATACAGAAGCAACAATGGAAATAGCAACGCAGAGGCTAAATAGCAGTAAGTATATTTTGTACTACAAAGAAAGCAAATAGAAGCAACTATGTTGAGAACATGGATCTTTCCTACTGCAACAGAAGAATGCGAATTATTGACAATTTCACAACCACTAATGTAGAAAGTAAACTCCAGAAGGACAGCATGGCCGAATGGATAAGCCCTGCTGGTTCTTAAACATCCTGTGTGCTGATGCCGAGGTAGTGGGTTGAACCCATACACCGGTAGTTGGACTAAGATGTTGACTCATCGTCCTTGTCTTGGGGACGTAATTTACTAGTACCTCTGAAGTCAGAGTGGGTTCGTCTGATGGCGAGGACACTGGTAATAGGGAAAGCTAACCCACACGTAAAAATGAGTCAACTGCTACTAGAAGTAGTAGCACGTATATAGTAGCATGTTGTCTACGCTTGAGAGACAACAACAATAAATAAACTCGTGAATTAAACGTAAGCGCTGCAATAATTCTCTTAGAACACGGCGGGTCAAACAGATGAAAGTCGGTGTTGCACAATAATAGAATACGTAAGGTCAACCAGCGCGAAGGACATCACATGACAAGACACCTTAAGTCTGACAAATGCATGAGGCTGGGGAACTGACGAATGGTCGTGTCTCTGCTAAAGGTCGTGTCTCTACGAAAGGTCGTGTCTTTACGAAAGGCCGTGTCGCGACCGACCTTGTGCATATGTATGCTTAAACTGCACACACGCTGGCGTATTGCAACCCCATTTTGTATTCTAAAATACACCAAATAAGTGTAAATATACTTCAAAACAACAGCTACTTCTTATAACTATACTCTAAACTATACCACATAACATCTAACTAAACTGTAATTTATACCAACAATATATCATACCCTAAAATATGCCAACCATATAACTATACTATAAACTATACCACATAACATCTAACTAAACTGTAATTTATACCAACAATATATCATACCCTAAAATATGCCAACCATATGCTTGCTTGCTTGCTTGTGTTCGTTGGCTTGAGCTCCAACGCGAAGTCCTGTATGTCGGATGAAGACATCCTGTTGTCCAACATCAGTGTGATGTCATATAGGACCTGAGGTTTGCGTGAGTATCCGTTGTCCCATTTCTGGCTTATTGATGTGCAGACTGGAGGTTCCTCGCCGTACAGGCAGACACTTTCCGACTTCGTAGGAATCGGCGATCCTACTGACTTTAGCCAAGACCCCGAAGGGACCTGTTGCCCAGGACGCTTGACGAGGACGCGTCAATAGGTCTTGGCCAGTATATAACCCCGCCCTTATGTCTTGGAAACACCTCTGCGTCCCTGCCAACCATATAACTATACTATAAACTATACCAACAACATGTAGCTTAAATTTACTGTTAAAGACAATATAACTATGCCCTAAATTATACCAAACCTAGAACTATAATCTAAACTATACCATCAACAAATTGCTATAATATAAACTAAACTTACAACATTTAACTACTTCGTAAACTATACCAACACTTTATGACCACAAAGTAAACTATACCAACATCTCATGGCTGCAATGTAAACTATACCAACATCACATAATTACAATGTAAATTATACCAACAACACATTACCATACTGTAAACTATACCAACGACACACGACTACATAGTAAACTATTCCAACATTATATGACTGCACAGTAAACTATCTCATCATCTCTCATCTCATCATGTTCCTCTTGTACCTTGCGGTGTCGAGGTGAAGTATAAACTTCGTGAGAGTGTCCGATTATGGGCTTCATATATCGATATTCCCATGGACACAGTAAACTATACCAACGTCATATAGTTACAATGTAACTATGTCAACATCATATGATCGTAAAGTAAACTATATCAACAACACATGACTACACAGTAAACTATACCAATAACATATGACCACAAAGTAAACTATACCACCCACAAAATAACTGTGCAGTAAAGCAACAGCGAATACCTATACTGTAAACTACACTGACAGCACATAACTAACTATGCGCTAAACATCACCAAAAAAATATCATTATAACTTAAACGACATTACACCCCATACAGGTATGTCATAAACTTATTCAACCACAAACCATCAGCAAAATCACGTTTCCAGAAATTCGTGTCCAGATTCCTTACAACATACAAGCCTCAGAAATTACAATCACCACCTATAGCATACACAAACCACCGCTATTAATTTCCCCCATTCCGAGCAGAAGAAAAATAAATAGTCAACGCCAGTTGGAAGAATGTGAGGGCACACCTACACGACACCATCGTGATCTCGCAGCTGCGTACGTGGCGGCTGTTGTTGTCTCGGTTATCTTGTGGTAGCTGCGAGGCAGTCACGGAGATTTTCATGTGCATCAGTTTTGCTTTCTTTAAGACGGGTTGCGTGTCTCTGTCTTAGCGTCCGTTACAATTGTTTCACAGGGTTGCGTCTGGTGGTTTAGTTTAGTTTAGTTCAGTCGTCAGATCAACATCACGGCACACGAGTGTTACCCATAAGTGCTCCGTTCTACTCCTAACTCAAGTCTGAGTCCCGAGAATCTCAGGTCAGTGCACGAACTCCATAGCATCGGCGAGGCTCCTGAAAATACTTTGGGTAGATTTTTAACTCGAAATTTTGCCCGGGCAGCGCCGTTAGGCTACTCTTTTTCGATTTCCAACTGTTACGGGATAAGGGATTTTTTATGCGTGCAACAATACACACGGGCATCCGATCTCACTGTTCAGAGACCAGGTAAAATTTTGTTACTAGTAGTCCAATTGGAAAAAAAAAAATTCCAGCCCTCACTGGGGCTTGAACCCGGGACCTCCAGCAATCTACGCGGACAACATACCTCGAGACCACTCAGCCCCCTTACCAGCGTCTGGTAGTGTTGAAACAAATGTTTATTTCTCCCAGGGAAATCGTCACGTGATATATGTAGGCCAGGGCTGGAGCAAGGGGTTATTTCTTCAAGAGTCAGTAGTCATATCCTATTTCTAATAGAGAGGCTATGGTTTTTTTTTCTTATAGTCCATGTAGGCAGGTCTTAGTTGGATATGACTGAGCTACCGTATGACAGTAGGCTCTACTACCTGTTTTCTGTTAGCGTTAAATGTTGGGTGGCCTTTACCAACCCCGACACCGTTACATTGTGCCAACGGCTTCAGGCGGAGGAGCGCAGCTAGGAGGGTACAAGATTTATCCTGGTGCGAAGAAAAGTAACCTTAAGATTAAATGTCAATGCAGAGCAGCCAAGGTCCTAGGCATTTTGGTCGACAATTGGTCGAAGGATCGAAGCTCCTCTTCTAATCTGCCCCTTCAGCTGTGTTTCGAACGCTGTGTGCAGGATTACGAATTGCATTCGCAACCCCATCATCAAAGCAGCGGCTATAGCTCTGTACATATTCTAGGTCATGTTAAATTGATGTGAGGTGGACAGTTTCCTTTCTCGCTCCTCTTTCTTCACAGAAAATTCGCAGAGAATTGTGAAATTTATCCCTGTTATAATGATTGATTGATTGATTTAGGAACCGACATCACAGCATTCGGGGCATTCCCATAAGCGCTCCGTCCCCATCCTCAGCAGCCAGCGAAGAGTTCCAACACCAATAGTACTAGTAGCAATCTGATTATATGTCCGTCTCGCCTTTCCTCTGAGCGTCGAGCGTTGGTCAGATTCCCTCGTCACACCTCGCTGCCTCATTCTTACCAGACTGGTGATCCATTTGCTCCTCCGAGGTGTACACGTGCTCCCATAAAGCCGCAACCACGTCTGCCTTGTTGTCGTAGTAATCCCTTATTACTTTAGTGTCGTCCCTGGAGTGAGGGGAATCAACACCCACAATTTTATTAACCCAATATTATTGTCCTAGAGAAACCACCAGAATCCGTCCACAAAACTCCCTCAGTCTGTAGACACCTCTTTCTTACTCTCACTCACCCCTGGATCATGCCCCCTCTCATTCTTCCCCAACACAACATACTCAACAACTCTAGCTTTAACAAATAAATACAACAATTAATTTATTAAAACAAAGAGTATGTGTGTGAGAGGTGTGTGTGTAATGTGTAGAATGTGTGTCGAATATTCTAATGTGTATGTAGAATCAGACCAGTGAATCAGGAGCAAAGTCTGTTACATCACTGTGCTGAGCACACAACAGCACCATGTATTCCGGACAGTGAACCTCACCCAGAAGATGTTTCTCCGTCCACGTGACGACTTTCTCCGATAACGCTCGAACAAACAGGATGCTGGTCATCAGTTAGACACTGTTCGATCTTGGTCTTCACTCTAACAAACACGGTGAAGTTACTCTGTTTAATAATGTTTGTTGAACAGAGAATCTTTCAATTAACTGAAATGTCACTTGGGAAAATCTACTGTTCACAAGTCTCTGATTATAAGATTTTCCCCCTCTTTAACAAACAACCTATTAATGTTTCTAGGTAGATGTATATATATATATATATATATATATATATATATATATATATATATATATATATATATATATATATATATATATATATATATATATATGTCCTTGGTATATGAGTTATGAATCTTCGGTGATGAAGCTTATCACTCAGTAAACACAACACTTATGTTCATTCAAGTCCGGCTCAGCAGAAGCCAGGTTTCTGCAGACCAACTAGGTTCTGAGCCCCGTGTAAAAGCCTCTCAGTAACCTCTGTCTTCATTCCGTGAGCCATCATTGTATAAAACTTTGAAACTGCTTCTTCGTAATAAATCATCTCACACTCAAGTGGAACCTGTTGAGTAGAGAACATCATGGTGAGAGCAACTCAATCCTGACCGTAATTAGGTGAGTGTAGGCCAATAGCAGCACTCAGATCTATAACAGAGATCCGATCTCTGTCATACGGCCAAATAGCTCATCACATTGGTCTTAGACATGGCAACACCAGGAAAGAATAAAGGAACGGGTAGAAACCCAGCAGATGCCCTACTGGAAGATCCTACCTTTTCACATTCCCCTCCTCCCTCCCAACCATCCTCAATCTCTCTAATTATTATCCCACTACATTGTCCTCAACTCCCTGAGTAAAATGATATATCACACAAGCTAGTTAAAGCCATACAATAGGACACTAGTGCCGACGCTCCTATAATACTTTCTAGCACCGCACTTATAGAACATTCTATCACCGCACCTATAATACATTATATCACCGCACAGTACTGTACTCTATTCCTAATCATACTCTAAGTTAGATATGATTAATAGAATACCATATGCCTATTCCGGTTGATGATTGAGACTATGCAATCACAGACTGGATCTATGTCCGCCGATACATTATCAACACTTTGACACTATAGTCTCTTTCAATTAACACAACTCGGAATACTGCGCCGATCTTTAACACTTCAGAATTTTTGGTCGACTCCTCGAACTTGTTTACCTCAACTGGTTTTATATCGGGGCTTGAGTGACGTCACCAAATTGTCTAGACGCAGAGGCGTCGAGAAGTTGTTTTTCTCGTTATTTTTCCCAACTCAATGTGAACATCTGGCTGGTGTCCCCTTTCATCTGGGAAATTGTTTGTCTCATACAACAAAGATCCTGGCACTTCCGAGAGTCCCGCTAGTCTGGGATCTGGGGAATCATGTCCCCTACATCACACAATCCAACCGACGTGTATTCAGACATTTCGTCTACACTTCAAAGGCTAACAACCGCCTTGGCAGACGTCTGGCGTTATTGTTCGTCTCGAGCAACAACTTGTTAACAAATTGCCGACCGGGGTAGACATTTGACGCGACGTATTTTGTTCCTCAGTCTATACAACATCAAAGGGTTTGCCGGTGTTTGTGCAGACGAATGTCTCTTTTTTTTCATCGATCGAACCATCAAGTTTATTTTTCGTGACACTTGTCATGCATCAATACTCCACCAGGTTTTGCAGAGCCAGCCAATCTGTCCGCCTGTTCATTCCCCAGCACACCGGCATGCCCCGGAGAAAAGATCCAGACGATGCTTGCCACCCGTGACCTCCGAAGCGAAGCAAGCCACTGTGCCCGAAGCTTGCCTGTCCTCACCCTACTCAGCACGCTTTCTGAGTCAGTTACAATCACGATGTGTGTGTGTGTCGTATTCTCCATCCAGCGGAAATCCCTGTTATAAGGATAGATCTATCCCTTGAGTCATCGTCAACATGTGCTCAAGAAGTGTAAACGAGTTATTTGCGTTTCGCGTGTACTGTACTTTCCACTTGTACTGTACTTTCCACTTGTACTGTACTTTCCACTTGTACTGTACTTTCCACTTGTACTGTACTTTCCACTTGTACTGTACTTTCCACTTGTACTGTACTTTCCACTTGTACTGTACTTTCCACTTGTACTGTACTTTCCACTTGTACTGTACTTTCCACTTGTACTGTACTTTCCACTTGTACTGTACTTTTTACTTGTTCTGTACTATTTACTTATACTTTACTATTTACTTGTACTTTACGTTTTCACTCTTTCGCTGTTTCTGATTTTTTTCTGTCCATCTTTGCATTTTTTTTTTCTGTGTTCATATTTGAGAGATAATATACATACAGATCTACAAGCACTTGGAATCAACGACTGGCAAGAGAAGGTCCACCAGAGAGACGAATGGAGATGGATTGTATCTGCAGCAAAGAACCTCAATGGCTCGGAACGCTGAAGAAGAAGAAGAAGAAGAAGAAGAAGAAGAAGAAGAAGAAGAAGAAGAAGAAGAAGAAGAAGAAGAAGAAGAAGAAGAAGAAGAAGAAGAAGTGTTCATATTTGGCTCTCTATGCCCGTGATTCCCTCCTTCAGTCAGTGCCTGTTAGTTGCATATCCTTTACAGGACGTCGCAGTCAACACCAACATTTTTCTTTTTGGCTCTTGTGATCTCTTGGCAAGTTTACGTTCAGTAGTTTGCCATTGCTTTCTGAACGTCTGGCACCCATACCATTTCCTAAAAAAACAACACAAGGATGTCTGCTGCCAAATAGCCCACAGTTGTATTTCGGACGCAGGTATGTTGGATTACGAACTGCGTCCGTATCCCCGTCGCAACGAAATCGGCTATGCCTACAGCTTACTTATTATGTGAATTAGTTGAAGGTTCTTTACAGGACGTCGCATTCAACCCAGCCTTTTTATTCTGGTGTTTGGTGATTTACTAGGCAATGTTCCGTTAAGTAGTTTGCCATCGCTTTCTGAACGAACGATGCTAAATGAGCATTTATTAAACATCAACACAATGCGTTCTTCTTCCATATCGACGTACGCGACATGTAGGATTGCGAATTGCGTTCATGACCCATTCGCATCTGACGCCGACGTTATAACATTATATTTGAATACGTTTTGAACAAATACATTCAAGTGTGCCTTTAAGCAAATATAAGGAGCCGGAAAATGGTTAGAAACACACCCAGAGATTAAATAAAAAACGCCCCATGTTTAAATTCGGGAGAAAGAGAAGTAAGTTGCTATCACTGCTCCCACTCTTGTACCAATCCAAGGCCGGCCGAGAATTAACGGACAGGCTTGTCACCATAGATGACACAAATGGAATTAACAGCAGCAGCGGGAGAACCAACAATTAAGGCAGCAACAAGAAGAACTACAGTGGTATGAGAGAATTACAAATACGGAGTTTGGGGAGACAACTAGACAAATTCCAGCGAATGAAGAGACGCGGAAAAGGCTGGCGCTGGGTAGGGCACACCCTGTGGAAAATCTGAGGACAAGATAACTAATTCTAAACCAACTGGATGTACAACAGAGATTAAGAGCATATTAGGGCAGGCAAAAGCCGCTTTTCAGAAAATGAAGAGTATCTTATGCAATAAGTCGCTATCAATGAATGTAAGAAAGAGAGTGCTAAAATGCTATATAGAACCAGTTTTGCTGTATGGCAGCGAATCTTGGAATGTAAATTTTAAAAAAATTAGAAAGAATTTAGAAGCATCGGAGATGTGGTTGTTTGAGACGAATTGAACTGCCAGAGTAACTAACGACTGCCTGAAAGAGGCTAATGAAGCTAGAACATTATATACAAGAATAAAATGTGACGAGAAGAGAGGCATTGGAGAACATCGTGACAACTCGAAAGCTCGAGGGGAAGAGAGGCAGAGGCAGAGCAAGAGAAATGATGCTGGATGGATTGAGATGGTGGCATGGAGGAAATCAAATCAAATCATATCAACTTTATTTTAAAAGGGTCCCAAATTGGGCACGCAGGCCCGTCTTACATTCGGCCCTTCCAATCACTCATCTTTCGTCCATCAAGAGCATTATACATTCACATAGGAAGAAAAAATAACATTGTGAAATGAATGTTGTAAACATAAACAAGGCAAATTACCATGTTATTTCGGCTCATCTCCCACCTACCCACACATCACCCCACCCACACATCACCCCACCCACACACCCACCCACCCACCGACACACACACACTCAGGGACACATACACCCCCAACCAACTGACCCATCCCCCTCCCGCACATCCCCCACCCACACACACTGCCCTCACCTGTTCCCCCAACCTAAACACACTCGCCACCCACACAAACATCTCTCACCAACCCACCCACATACACATCCTAATCTACACCACACATCCTCTCCCCATCCACACCTCCAACTACCCATCCCCCAATCACACCTCCATCGACTACATATTCCCCACCCACGCACACCCCCACACCCACACACCCCCCCCCCCCCCAACCAACTCACACATCGCATATCCACTCACACATCCCCAAACCATATACACACATGCCCACCAACTGACATCTCCCTACCCCCACACACACACACACATCTCTCTAACCACCTATACATTCCCCAATCCACCCACACATACATCCTCCACCCACCCACACATGCCCTAACCCACATAATATCATCAGCAGAGTTGACCCCGAACACCAAAGACCGAGATCTGTGGGGAGTCATGCCAGCTGGCAGGGCACTTGATGATGATGACTCTCTTGACTGGAATTCACATGATAAACGAAATAGCGGGACACATACAAAATACACGGCGGAGAGAATCACACACAGAGATGAATAATTTTGGGAGCACATGCGGGAACTGCAGGATAAGCAGGAGATATAACAACTTGGCGTGGGCTAGTTGGGGACCATGTCTCAATGGCTGATGAAGGGCAGAAGATGAAGAAATGGGGGAGTAATTACTGGTGAAATGACAGCTAAACATTTGTTGCAGGTGTGTCTAACATATCTAGAACAGAGAAACGAGTTTTAGCCAACACCCGCCCCATTTGACAACAAATTCGATGAAGATGTCAACATGCTTAAGTTGACTGCTGCTTTCTTTGCATTTATTCATTTTTACGTCTAAAGGTGAACGAAAGAAAGAAGGTGATCTTGTGTTGAGTCTTGCATTTGATAATGCACATAATAAGTGCGCTGTAGGCAAAGATTCCACACGATGCAATAAGAAACCACGAAGTGAAAGAAATTATCACAAAAACTGACAGGAAATTAGAGACGAATTCAGACATCGAGACAGGAAGCTCGAGCGGGGAAATGACAGACATGGATAGCGAAATATTAACACAGATTGGGAAAGATGAAAAGAGAAAAGAATAAAGTGAGACTGATGAGGATAAGATTCAGCCGCGATAAGGGTTTAAAACCCAGCACTGTCCGGGCCATGATCGAGACACTAGCCATTTCGCAGCTGCTGCTTCTGTCATCTTGTCTTGCTTTATGCATTTGATAATGCACATAACCCGGCGGTGTAGAGTTTTCTCCAAAATGTTACAACAAATTAAAGTTACAAAGTTAGCTGCATATCCTTTACAACATGTAACAGTCAATCCCAGAATATTTGGCTATTCGTGATTCCTGGGCAAGTTTACATTCAGTAGTTTGCCATTGATTTCTGAACGACCGACACCCATACAATTTCATTAAAAAACCAACGCAAGGTGGTCTGATGCCGAATCACCCGCAGTTGTGTTTCGAACGAGGCATGCGGGATTACCAAGCGCTTCTGTAACCCCTACGTCATGGAGCCAGCAATAAATTAAAACCTTATAAATTAACACGAAGTAATGCAGCTTTACAGAACACAATTATGGAAACCACAGGACGCGGCGGCGACTAGCCTTCATCCGAAGAAAAAAATATACAAAACACAACATATAAACAAGGGGGAGACACTACAGTGACTACATAAAGGCATACTAACTGAATGAAAAGAATGGAGAGATGAAAACACATGAGAACAATGGAAAAAAAAAATAAAGAAATATTCATATTATAACAAATAAACATTGTTCATAATATAACAAATGAAGTGTTTTAAATATGGTGACTACTTGTGAATATAACAAATACGAATGAGGCGAAATGCTCGTCTTTCTATTACCCCTATCCTGTTCAATCTCAGAAGAGAAGTTATCAATAAGGCTCATCTCAATCTCAGATTAATGATCCTGTGACCGAATCAACCACATTTCGGTTATTAATTTGAAAGGGATTGTTGTCCGTATGAGTTATGGACCTTTGGTATAGACGACATGTCCCTGTGCTTCTACACCCAGATCTTGTAACGAGGAGAGACGAGGTCCACTCTAGTACCAGCTCTTTCAGATGGAGCATGTGAGAACAGGTCAGTCTGTAACGACTGACCGCTGTAGAATATATGTGGACAACGAAGGTGTCAGGATGGCTTACGGCATCGTCAGCTGATGGCAGATGATAAGTTGCTATTGAAAAGATGAACTGTAAAGAAGAACGTGTGAAGGCATAGTATTGAAAACCGTTTCTTAGAATTAGTCGTTACTCGCGCTTCCAACTTCACGGCAAAATGCCACCTCATAATATTTCGTTTCTGTGCCACGCAAATCACACAAAATCCTCCTCACTGTCACATGTGAAAAATGGAACAGACAGTAGTCCCGACAAATCATCAGCACGCTCATGCATACATGCATAAGGCCGCTGCCAGAATGCCAACACAACAGTCCGTCACTAGCATTACAGGTCATCGTCGATGGAAGTGTCGATGACCTGTGAAAGATCAGGTTAAGGTATTCGTAACATTCTTCTCAGGAACAGATAACAGACATACAGAACAGGAAAAACTACACCCCTAACTGCCCAGTTACAAGAAGATAGTCCAAATAACTACCACAACAAAATGGCAATTTCAGCCACGAATCGGCGCGATAAGCACGAGATCTATACCATGCAGACGTGTAGTCATTCTCTAGCTCTCAAATGAACAATTGGCAAATAGGGGGAAATATCGATACAAGTTAATCGGTAACAATTATCTCGGAACAGTCATAACATCTGATGGGAGTTGCCTTGAAGAGATTAGAACAAGAATCGCCATGGCGAAAGTAGCCTTTAGCAAGATAGGGAAAATAACATGCTGAACAATAAAAAGATGTCAACTGATACGAGAAAAAGAGTGTTGAGGTGCTACATAAAGCCTGTTCTATTGTGTGGTTGTGACACTTGGGACGATGAGCAGTCAAGCTGAAAAACATTTGATGGCTACAGAAATGTGGTTTCTGAGGAAAATGCAAAGAATACCATGGACAGACAGAAAAACCGTTGACCAAGTACTACAGAAGACAGATGAAAATCGTAAATTGATTAGAGTAAATTAGACGTAGACAGTCAAACATTTTTGGTCATGTTATGAGAAGAAATGGATTGGAGAACTTAGTGACAACTGGCAAGATCGAGGGGAACAGACCAAGGGGAAGACCGAGAAGTAAATACCTAGATGGCTTGGCCACATGGCATGGTCGAGACAGAAACACGGAGCTGATCCACGACTCTGGTGATCGAGTGATATGGCAAAACTTGACCGCCCACGCTTACCGGCATGGCTCATGATATATGGATTGATGTCGAAGCCCAGGCCATATTTCTAAAAATTCGAAACTGCCATGATGCGAATGGAACCTTAAGACCTCTGTGCGGCAGGCGAGCGTCTAGCTACTACGCCAGCGCGGCTCAAATTCACCACATAACCTAGCCAATCAGCCAATCACGAATCAATAAATCAATCCACCAATCAGCCAATTAACCAACCAAGCAATGAACACACCAACGGACTAGCCAACCAAACGATCAAACAACCAACACACCCAACAACCAACACCCGCCACAACCAACAAACAACACAACCAAGAACCCAGCAAACTAACAACCAACAAGGCACTCAACAACAAACGACCAACATACCCAATAATCAACAACCAACATATCCAACAATCAACAACCAACATACCCAACAACCAACAACCAAGACACTCAAAGACCAACAACCAACACACCCAACAACCAACACACCAAACAAACAACATACCCCACAACTAACGCATCCAACAACCAACATACATAACAACCAACACATAAAGCAACCAAAAACCAACAGCTACATACCCAGCACTCAACTAACCAGCACACCCTACAACCAACCATTCAACAACTAACCACCCAGCAACCAACCAACACACGAAACAACCAAACAACACGCCAAACAACCAAACAACACACCAAACAACCAACCACTCAACAACCAGCAAACCCATCAACTAACCAACCGAGGTATAGCTATAATACTTTTTAAAACAATGGAAGTTGTTGCATGTCGTGCAAGTTAGTAGCGAGCCATGTGATTCCTTTATCGTGACTCTCAGTGAGATAGTTAACAAATTTGTTTCTGACTGCTTGTGATACCAAGTTCAGCTGTTTCTGCATTATCTTTTCACGAGCAAAAATCAGGAAGATTCCCTGCTTACCTGGAGCAATCATCATCAAGTGCCTTGCCGACTAGTGTCGGCGATGATGACTCTCCACATCTTGCTATCTCCAACAGCATGTATCTCTTTCGACTGCTGACTCCTTTCCGTGCCATGACAAAAGACAAAATAAAACTAGTGGAACTAGTAAAGCTGTGGAAATCTTGTCCGTGATTATATGTTGTGTTCTGTGTGTGTGTATGTATGTATTTGATGATGAAGGCTAGTTGCCGCAACGTCCTTGTTTTGTTCGTAATTCTGCTATGTACAGTTGCATTAGATTGTGTTATTTTATATTGTTCACCAGACACAAGACTGAATATTTGAAGATATCCATGGTATTCTGGGTGGAACTGAGACGCCAGGACGAATGAAACAAGTTCCACGCTTCTAAGAGGGTTCGACTGCATGACCACCGGCCCGACAGGCAAGCGTGCTAGTCTAGAAGAATAGGTATGACACTTTTAAACGCCTTGCGGCTCCTACAGGTATATGGTGCTGACTCCTTTTTTGTATACACTAATGGGCAATTTATGAGTGACATTGTCAATGTCATATTGGTGGCCTTTACCTCCAAAGACATTTCACGGTTTCCATTTCTGCTGAGCTGGTTTAGGAGCCCAGGTCAAGTAAATAAACATCATCTCTTAATAAGGATTCGAACATAGGACTAGGAGGCCGCATGCAAGTTGCCAGCCACCGCTTTAGCGCGGCTCCAGAAGAAGGGACGCTCTGAGCTATGAGGAGAGTTAAGAAAGTCAAGCACCACAACGTTTTTCTCAGCTATTATTGAAGATAGAAGCGTGAAATTTTGCACACTTCAAATATGGCATGTGCCGATTGTGTGCACTAAATTGCAAACCAACTAGCCAAATAATTTGGCTGCCTGAACCGTTGAAATGAAGCGTGTTCGTAACTTGCGTTATAAGGAACATATTGAGATCTAGTTTCACATTGCAGAGAAGGTAACACATGTCTATGCGATGTGCAATGAAGTTTTGCAGTTGACAGGAGTACACTCAGTCGCTGGGTTCAGAGAATCAAAGAATCAGGAAGTCGAGATACGGAGCTGCTTGATCGGCCACGCTGCGGACGTCCTGCCACAGCCACCAAAGCAGAAATGTTGAAAATGCGCTGGAGTCATTATTCTTACTGATAGGCAAATCACTACTCAACAGTTGGCCTCACAACTGTCACTCAGCAGTGGTAGTGCAAATGCAGTTTTACACACTCTCGGATTTTCTAAGATTTGCGAAAAGATGGGTTTCTAGAAGTCTCATAAATGACCACCGATTGCAAAGGAAAGCAATTTCTTCTGAATTGCTGGAGCGTTTTAATGCTGATGGAGAGAAAACTCTGGCTAAGATCGTTACAGGTGGCGAAACATGGGCACGTCATTTTGAACCAGTGACAAAAAGACAGTCAATGCAGTGGCATAATCCGCAATCACCACAAAGAAAGAAATTCAAGACAACAGCCTTCGCATGGAAAGGTCATGATCAGTGTCTGTTGGAACATTGAAGGTGTGATTATTGTGAATATTATGTCAAGAGGAGAGACAACCAATTCGCAAGTATACATTAAGACATTAAAAAAATCTTTTTATGACACAGAGTATAAGATCCAGTCATTGATTCATCATGTGCCATGCCAGTAAGCATGGGCGATCATGTTTCACCATCTTACACGATCACCAGAGTCGTCGATCAGCTCTGTGTTCTTGCCATGTAGTCAAGCCATCCAGATATTTACTTCTCTGCCTTTCCTTTGTTCTTTTCCCCTCAAACGTGCCAGTTGACACCATGTTCTCTAGTTTATTTCTTCTCATAACGTGTGCAAAATAATTGACTGTCTACGTCTAATTTCTCTAATCAGATTCATTGCACTAGGGGAAAAAAATCTTGCAAAATCATCCAGGGGTGAAGAGTTCGTACCCTCTGACCAGGGTCTCCGTGGTCAAGTGGTCAAGCTGCCTGCCATAACAACAGTAACATCTTAACAACAACAACATCAATAACAACAGCATCAATAATAACATCAACAAGAACAACAACAACAACTTTAAACAAGAACAACAAGAACAACAACAACAACAACAACAACAACAACAGCAACCACATCATCCACATCAACCACAACTACAACATAAACACCATCAATAACAACCACATCATCAACAACAACAACCACATCAACCACAACTACAGTATAAACACAATCAGTAACAACAACAACAACAACAACAACAACAACAACAACATCAACAACAATAACAAAAACATCAACAATAACAACTACAATAACAACAACAACACAACAACAACCACATCAACAGTAACAACAACGTTAATAAACATTTCGCTGTAAACACAAAGTTCCTCGACAGTGCAGCCTAGCAATCCCGTCAGTCTATGGATCTCTAACGCCTGCCAACTTCCGGCACGACTCCAAGCCGACATCTCCAGCCTCCATCCACGCCGCAGCACGACCTCCAGCACGCCAGCAACATGAATGATCAATTCCTGGGAACTCAGGTAGGCCGGCGAGCCTACAGACAGGACGTTGATTAGCCGGCAACCGACAAACGGGCAACTGATTAGCCTCCAGTCGATAGGCAGAAAGTATTGTCTTGTCTGGAGAGCATCATGAGGACAGTAATCAATGAACAGAGCACTCTCTCACGACGTACTTACACACGTCCAGGGTTTCGCAAGCCGGAGCACGATGTAAGCACAGGCTGATATATTACGACTGAAAATAGCGTTGTTTCTCTGAGAAATCAGAGGTGTAAACAATGTCAGATATAGAAGTGCTCGTATATAATCGATAAGCAGTACACACATATCTCCAGACACACACATTTATGCACACACAAACACACATACACACACACACATATACACACAAATACACCTTTAATTTCCGTATTACTGTCAATCCGCTTCTGGCTATAAACGTTGATTATGATATAGATCGTTCTGTTGTTTTAGAATTCTCATAGGGTAGAAAATGCATCTATGTTTGTTATTTTTGAAGTTTAACAAAGTCGAAATGTCATATGTGTGTGTGTGTGTGTGATATTCGAAGCTTATTTAATATAGTCGAAATGTCACATATGGTTGTGACTGTCGACGGTCGCATGCAGTCGACACGTCAGATTTATGCGTTATTTTCGAAGTCGAAGAGCAGGAATGTCATATGTATTTGTTTGTTTATGCTTGTTATTTTCGAAAACTATTGCGCCGAAATATCAGACGTGTTTGCGCTTGTTATTTTTGAAATCTCAAACTGTCAAAATGGCATACATATTTGTGCATGTTATTTTGAAAGCCGCACTCAGTCCAAACTTCAAACGCTTACTTTATTATCGAAGTACCAGTGAGCTGAAACGTCAACTGTGTTTGTGATTATCAAAGTGTCATGAAGTTGAAACCTCATATTGTTTATTTGTACTTGTTATTTTCGAAAACGCATTGCTTCTACACGTTAGATGTGTTTGTAAATGTTATTTTCGAAAGCTGAAGAAGTCGAAATTTAGATATGTTTATGCTTGTCATTTAGGACGCCTCACTGAGTCAGTCAGAAGATGCCCAGTAATAGTATGCATTCGTCCGGTCTTAGCCAACTAATGTTTGTTGATTATTTCATATCTCATAAATCTTTATAAACAGTTCATTATACTTTTCTTGGTTGTTCCGTATATGATACATCTGTATAAACTGCTTACTATCATCATCATCATGTGAAATGTCGATAAGCGTGGGCGGTCATGTTTCGCCATGTCATACCATCACCAGAGTCGTGGATCAGACCCGTGTTCTTGTCTCAGCCACACCATATAGAAAAGCCTATCCAGGTATTTACTTCTCTGCTTTCCCCTTGTTCTCTTCCCCTCGATCTTGCCACTTGTCACCAAGTTCTCCAATTTATTTCTTTTCATAACGTGACCAACATTTTTTGACTGTCTACGTCTAATTTCTCTAATCAGTTTACGATTTTCATTTGCTTCTTGTAGGACTTGGTCATTGGTTTTCTGTCTGTCCATGGTATTCTTTGCATTTTCCTCAGAAACACATCTCCCCAGCCATTATATGTTTTTCAGCCTGTTTGCTCATTGTCCACGCTTCACATCCATACAAAAGCACAGGTTCTATATCACTGTACTTCTGTTATTTATTCCCTATGTGATATATATTTATAAACTTCTGCTGATCGTTGAAATAAATAAACAACGGGAATTTGCAACTGAAGGTTTCGAAATGCGGTTATACTGACAGAAGGGAGACATTCTGTTTTTCAGAGAATGTAAACAAGCAATCATTCAAATGCTGTCTTCAACATGAAGGTTGGCTGCAATGGATCTCCAACACTGCTTGTCTCTCGCCTTGAATGTACCTTCTGACAGACTGTCTGTTCGTCCATCTCTTGATGTTATCTTGTTGTTATCTTGTTGTTATCTTGAGACTGTCTGTTCGTCCATCTCTTGATTTTATCTTGATGTTATCTTGTTGTTATCTTGATGTTATCTTGTTGTTTTTATGATGTTATCTTAATGTCACCTTAATGCCATCTTGGTGTTAAATTAATGTCATCTTGTTGTTATCTTAATGTCATCTTGTTATTAACTTGTTGTTATCATGTTGTTATCTTGTTGGTATCTTTAATGCATCTTGGTGTTGTCTTGTTGTTATCTTAATGTCATCTTTTTGTCATCCTGTTGTTATCTTAATGTCATCTTCTAGTTATCTTGATGTTATGTTGATGCTATCTTGTTTTTATCTTTATGTTTCTTTGATGTTATCTTTTTTGTTATCGTGTTATTATCTGTTGTTATCTTAATGTCATCTTAGTGTTATCTCGATGTTACCTTGTTGTTATTTTATGTTATCTTAATGTCATCTTGTTTATATTTTGTTGCTATCATAATGTCATCTTGTTATTATCTTGTTATTATCATGTCATATTGTTACTATTTTGATGTTATCTTAATGTTATCGTGTTGTTATATTGTTGTTATCTTAATGTCATATTGTTATTATCTTGTTGTTATCTTAATGTTATATTGTTGTCATCTTGTTGATATCTTAATGTTATTTTAATGTCAGCTTGTTGTTATTTTTTGTTATCTTAATGGCATCTTGATGTTATGTTATTGTTATCTTGATGTTATCTTATTGTCATCGTGTTGTTTTCATGATGTTATCTTGATGTTTTTTGTTGTTATCTTGTTGTTATCTTCTTGTAATCTTGTTGCTGTATTGATGTTATCTTGATGTTATCTTGTTGTTATCTTGATGTTATTGTATTGTTATATTGTTGTTTTCTTAATGTTATCTTGATGTTATCTTTATGCTATCTTGTTATCTTGATGTTAGCTTGTTGTTATCTTGATGTCATATTAACGTTATCTTGTTGTTATCTTATTATCATCTTGTTGTTATCTTAATGTCATCTTGATGTTATATTGTTGTTATCTTTTTGTTATCTTAATGTAATCCTCTTGTTATCTTGATGATATCTGGATGTTATCTTGATATTATCTTGATGTTGTTTTGTTATCTTTTTGTTGCATTTAGGCTATCTTTTTTTTTGTTTTATCTTAATGTTATCTTCTTGTTATCGTGTTGTTATCTTGTTGTTATTGTAATGTCATATTGTTGTTATCTTGTTGCTCTTTGATTGTCATCTTAATGTCATCTTTAAGTTATCTTGTTGTTATCTTGTTGTTATCTTAATGTCATCATGATGTTATCTTTGTTATCTTTTATCCTGATGTTATCGTTGTGTTATCTTTATGGTATCTTTATTTTATCTTGTTGTTATCTTCTTGTTATCTTGATGTTATCTTAATGTTATCTTGTTGTTATCTTTATGGTATCTTGTTATCTTTTTGTTATCTTGTTGTTATCATAATGACATCTTGATGTTTTGTTGTTGTTATCTTGTTGTTATTATAATGTCATCTTGATGTTATCTTTATGTCATGTTGTTGTTATCTTGATGTTATCTTGATGTTATCGTGATTGTCAGCGTGTTGGATCTCTAGGGGATCTGGTCTCGGGCTCAAACAGGCAACACTAACTCCGTTACATATAATATAGCAACATTTATTGCAGTTAGGTATACAGTGCGTTGGCGCAGTGGGTTAACAAGCCCGCACAAATGAGTTGCATATCACAGAGGTTTAACATCACACATGATTATAACAAACATTCTAAGCAAACTATCTAGCATATGTCTATGACCCTAAATACACATGGGTCTGAACTATTAAGTCCCTCTAAGGCAGGCCCTGTTGCCTCTCCGATGTCCCGTCTGTCTCTGCCGGTTCACACGTGTCGCAATCCGACACGGGTGGTAACTCTGTCCGAGTTCCTCGTGGACCCCGCAATAGGCGGGCCACATCAATGTCCACGGGACAGTGGACTCACTGACCAGTCCTTCGAGAAGGCTCTGGAATACTCTGGCCTTCGAGGGTCTTACTTCTTTCCCTTGGGCGGGAGTTGTAGCCCTTCGCTAGTGTCTATTAACTTATGTTGGTTTACCGTATAATGTGAGGCTGTGACAGTGATGTTATCTTGTTGTTTTCTTGGTGTTATCTTAATGTTATCTTTTTATTATCTTGATGTTATCATGGTGTTATCCTGTTGTTATCTTAATATCATCTTAATGCTATCTTGATGTTATCTTGTTGTTATCTTGTTGTCCTCTTGATGTTATCTTGTTGATATGTTGATGTTATCTTGTTATCTTGATGTTACCTTAGTTTTATCTTGATGTTATCTTGATGTTATCTTAATGTTAAACCAGCTGAAGAGTATTTACAAAAAGGGGGATTGAAGAAAACATTTCTGGATGAGATCAATGTGAAACATCTAAAGCACTTCTGCCTTTTAGAGCTAAATAGCCACTTTTATATGATGGACAAGGTGAAAACTTAGAGGGGAAGAGAACAAGAGGAAGACGAACGAACGAATGAACGAACGAACGAACAATCTTTATTTTCAAAGTTTTAAGAATTGCACTTCTTCTCTATTTATACGCATACATTAGCGAGGATAGCCATTCCACATAAACCATTCCTTTCTCCACCTTACTTAATATATTCCTTGAGTGGAGCAATGAACAGGCTGCTAGATTAACTGCTGCCCCTCTCAGCAGAAAGCTACTTTATGACAAAGGTGATACGGTGAAGGCTGTCTGGAACCAGGTAGAGTGCAGCAGAGCAGACGGAGTACCCATTTCTGAACAGACTGGTTTAAAAAGGAGTGAGCAGAGGGTCTGAACGATAAATAAAAGCATAGGGGAAAGGAGTGAGCAGTGGGTCTGAACGATAAATAAAATCATAGGGGAAAGGAGTGAGCAGTGGGTCTGAACGATAAATCAAAGCAT
Source organism: Cepaea nemoralis (assembly GCA_014155875.1). Lineage (NCBI taxonomy): Eukaryota > Metazoa > Mollusca > Gastropoda > Stylommatophora > Helicidae > Cepaea > Cepaea nemoralis. Next base: position 92,106 of record JACEFZ010001010.1, read on the forward strand.
AGGGAAAAAACCAAACAGACTTGTAATCAAATTTCTATAGGAATAATCAGCATGGGTGCCATTTGGGACGGATCATGTGTGGGAATGTCCTGAGTACAGAGATGCTGATTCTGACATTAAGCTGCCTGTCATCTACTATTTATTGTACCTTGCGTGTAAAGGGTGGTCTTGAGCCTGAGGAATTAAGGCCACCTGGCTAGTGCAGTCGCTGCGAATTGTGCAGGTTAGGGTTTTTTCTTTTTGTCCCCGACAGAAAAAAAATTCTACACCTTACCGAGGACAACGTTACATTCCGGTGACACCATCAAGACTTAGACTGGAAGAAGACTATGAATGCGTTGTAAAGACGAGGAGCGCTGGCGATAGTTTGGAGGCTTAATACAGCCGACCTTCAATGCGAAGATGTCACTGGGTGGTTATTATAAATGACTCCTCTCCCCTCCTCATTCTATCCGACTCATGGTGGAAAGTATCAATGGATGGGCTACAAGAATTGCACATAAGACCGGAAGTGCTTGGGACTCATTGTCAACGATAAATCAATGACAGTGTAACACTGGATGATGATGATGATGATGATGATGATGATGAGGAGGAGGAGGAGGAGGAGGAGGAGGATGATGATGATGAGGAGGAGGAGGAGGAGGAGGAGGAGGATGATGATGATGATGATGATGATGATGATGATGATGATGATGATGATGATGATGATGATGATGATGATGATGATGATGATGATGATGATGATGATGATCTCAGTTCATTTGAACTCATACTACCTAATAGTAATTTTCATTATTGTAAATAATCACTTTCTGATCAATCATCATCAAGTGCCCTGCCATTTGGCATAGGCGTGCATGTCTCTCCACAGATCTGGGTCTTTGGTGTTCTGGATCAACTCTGCAGGTGATATTTCCCCATATTCTCAATCCCTCCAGCATCATTTCTCTTGGTCGGTCTCTGCCTCATTTTCCCTCGATCTTTCCAGTCGTCACGATGTTCTCCAATTGCCTCTCTTCTCATCACATGACCAAAGAAAGCTGTTTGTCTCTTTCTTATTGTTGTATATAATGTTCTAGCTTCATTAGCCTCTTTCAGGCACTCGTCGTTAGTTACCTTGGCAGTCCAAAAGAATTCGCAACATTCGTCTTAGGAACCACATCTCTGTTGCTTCCATGTTCTTCCTAATTTGTTCAATTACATTCCAAGATTCACTACCATACAGCAAAACAGATTCTATGTAGCACTTCAGCACTCTCTTTCTTACATTCAATGATTGTGAATTATTGCAAAAAATACTTTTTATTTTCTGAAATGCAGCTTTTGCTTGCCCTATTCTGTTCGTAATCTCTGTTTTGCACCTTCCGTCTGATGTTATAAATGCCCCTAGGTATTGAAAATTACCCACTTGGTTAAGAATTTTCCCTTTTATTTCCGTTTCATATTTTGGTGTCACTTTTTTCTTTGATATCACTATTGTTACTGTTTTTTTTTTTAAAGATATATATTCAGTGAGAGTCCTTTCTTTGCACTCTCTGTTACAACAATGTCAACAATTGTAGATTTTTTTTTTTTTTTTGCACTTTCAGCCACCAATACTGTGTCATCTTCATAGCATATATTGTTTATATTATAAGCTCCTTTATTTCCATTTTAATTGCAGCTGCTTGGTTCGAGTACATATTGTTTTTAATTATTCTGATATCTTTCTCATCATGTGTTGATATCTTCCAACATGTTAATTAGTTCATCATGTTTTACTTTATCAAATGCCTTGGTATAATCTATGAAGCACAATAATCACTTTAAATGACAATTGCTTGCGAAAGATAGAGTTACAGTAAGAAAGGACTAAGACAGGAATAGGCAATGACAGAACAGACAGAATAAAATAATCAAAGACAGTGGAGAACAAGAATTTGGTAAACGAAGCTAATCATATTTCAAATATAGATTACCAGCGTCCTTTTCATGACTGGAGCTCGGAAAATGGAAGGCTGTATAAATAGAACAGTCAGGCAGAAATCACGAAGATGTGAGAACAATAAGCAAGAAAGAATATAGAACAAGAAAATTAATATTGATTTACTTGGAAATGACAAAGATATGTAATGAAATAAGTAAACAAAATTGTTTGATCGCATCGCAGTTTACCCTGATTGGGTCGTACTAAAGGAATTGATACTGATAGGAGAAAAAGATAGAATAGAATGAAAATATAATTGTAAGACACGGATGGTTCGTAAATAGCATTACTGGATTCCTGTTTGTCAAAAGACACAACGAAGATCACAATCTTTTTCTGAACTTTACAAACAATAATGCTAACAGACAGACCTAAATGTCAACGGCAAATCACAATCAATAATGAAGACATTGAATATGTCACACACTTTGAATACGTTAGGTCACAAACCAACGAGAATGGCACAATTTAAAGAAGTCGTCTTGCCGGCACGCCAGGGCGACTGCCTTATATGAGAATGCGTGTGCAGGCTGCTTGTGTGTTCGTCAGTCGGCTATCTTACATATTCAAATGAAGGATGGTCTTTGCCGGTGCTATTGCAGTTTGGTCTTGTCGAAGATCCTGTTTCCTTCACGATTTCATAAAGACAAACGATGGGTTGTTTCGTGTGGTCTACACTGGCGTAGGAGCATAGCAATTATAGGGCGACATGGTGCTGTGGAGTTGGAGCCGTACGACTATTATTATTATTATTGTTATTATTATTATTATTATTATTATTATTATTATTATTATTATTATTATTATTACTATTACTACTACTACTACTACTACTACTACTACTACTACTACTACTACTACTACTACTACTACTACTACTACTACTACTACTACTACTACTACTACTACTACTACTACAAATACTACTTTTTTCGTGTTTCCATCCTGTTTTCAGGATATTGCGGTCAACACCAGCATCTTTCAGCTGTATGTTGATTCTTAGGCTAGATTACGCTCATCGGCACGCCACGACTTTCTGAGCGACCGGCTCCATACTCTCATAAGTCACTGGCGCGACTCGAACCACTTCTAATTCTCGTGCGCTGATGTCGACCACGAGAGTATTCGGGGTTAAAGGAGAAAGCTGGCAACCCCGATATCTTCGCTGTGACAACAAACAGGGTACAGTAACATTTTTGAGAACATGTAACTTCCATGTGACAACAAACAGGGTAAAGTAACATTTCTGAGAACATGTATCTTCGCTGTGACAACAAACAGGGTAAAGTAACATTTCTGAGAACATGTATCTTCGCTGTGACAACAAATAGGGTTAAGTAACATTTCTGAGAACATGTATCTTCGCTGTGACAACAAATAGGGTAAAGTAACATTTCTGAGAACATACATCTTCCCTATGACAACAAATAGGGTAAAGTAACATTTCTGAGAACATACATCTTCCCTATGACAACAAACAGGGCAAAGTAACATTTCTGAGAACATACATCTTCCCTATGACAACAAACAGGGTAAAGTAACATTTTTGAGAACATGTATCTTCGCTGTGACAAGAAACAGGGTAAAGTAACATTTCTGAGAACATGTATAAGCAGACGCAGATGACAGATAACAGAAACGAAACGACAATTACCCAACTGAATGACACCTCGACAAACGAAGCATCGTTAACGACTCATTCTTGCGACAACGAAGACGACGAAAACATATTCACAGTACCGACAATATGGGATAACGACAACGACGACCAATGTGACGACACATTGACAACTATTAGTCTCGACGACGACGACAATGACATTGAGGACAATTTACAAACAATAGCATCAGTAATAAATCAGACGGACGTAGACAATACGGAAATTCCAGTACCAATTATGAATGACGACAGTAGTATGAAGGACATACAAATCTCTGACACTTTGACACAACAGCAGCGACAAGACATTTTGTCTCTCCTTAACGACTATAAAACTATCTTCTCAAACAAACCTGGACGGACTGACAAAATAACACATTCAATTGTGTTGACAGATCTGACACCGATCAAATGTAGACCATATTCTATTCCTTTGCATTATAGAGCAAATTTAGACAAAGAAATTTTGGATTTAGAGAAAAATAGAATAATACAGAAATATATGTCCCAGTATTCTTCGCCAATTGTCCTGGTGAAAAAGAAGGACCAAACGATTCGTTTGTGCATAGATTATAGAAGGTTAAATACGATAACCACAACAGATGCTGAGCCAATGAACAGCTGTGAAGACCTCATTTTGAATATGTCTCAATCATCCTTATTTTCTAAGGTTGATTTAGCGAAAGGTTACTGGCAAGTACCACTACACCCTTCTTCAAGACATATAACAGCATTCGCTACACCTCTTGGGTTGTACGAATGGAGATATCTTCCATTTGGTCTCAAGAACGCTCCCGCCACATTTGTCAGGTTAACTAGATTGTTATTGCACGGCATCAAGGACGTGCAATCTTATATTGATGATATATGCATTCATTCTTCTAACATGACTTCTCACTTACTTACACTCCAACAAGTCTTTAACCAATTCTTTCTTTTTGGACTTACTATCAAACCTTCCAAGGTTGAAATAGGCTATAAACAGATAGACTTCCTTGGTCATAGGAGTTCCGAAGGCAAACTGTTGACAGATGATAAAATTGTATCGAAAATTCTCAACCTAGAAATTCCTACTACAAAGAAACAAGTTAGAAGCTTATTAGGTCTCATAAACTATTATGCCAAGTTTATACCAAACTGGGCAGAACTCACATCAGTTTTTTCTAATCTGTTGACAAAAGATCATCCAGAAAAATTTTGTAAAAGTACCCGCTTAGAGGATGCAATGTGCAGATTGAAATCCATTTTTTCTAACCCACCAGTATTAAGATTACCAAACATAGATATACCCTTTATTTTGATCACAGATTCGAGTGCTATCGCAATTGGAGGATGCCTTATGCAAGAAGTGCAAGGAGTGAGACATCCAATACTCTACGTAAGCCGGAAGCTGAACAAGGCAGAAATCCATTATTCCACGGTGGAATTGGAGGCATTGAGTCTACTATTTTGTATGCGCCGATTATCTAAGTTCCTCTTAGGTTCCCATTTTGTTGTGCTAACCGATAACTCGCCATTGTTGGTACTTAAGCAAGGTGTTCCTAAAAACCATCGTTTACAAAGATGGTGTCTTCTTCTTCAAGATTTCGACTTCGAAATCCGCCATATCAGAGGCACTGACAACATTATTGCTGATATTTTATCGCGACAAACGAATGCGCCAGCAGAATAACATTAGGCACATTAATAATTCGCCATACAAGAAGCTGTGATATTTTATTCTGTGGCATAGAACAGTGTAACTCTACACCTGCTAGAGAACTTTCATTTAGAAGTAATAACACCCCAGTGAATAGGTTACGTATAAACACCTACGAACGTGAAACTTTGAGAACTCTATACTACCAATTACCAAAGCTCTAGAAACAATCCGAGCGATAGATAATATCTGTGAAATGATTTCAACCAGTGAACTGACAGTGATCATGAAAGCATTAAGAACACTTTATACTCGACATTAAGAACATTGCATACTTGCTGTTGCTAAGAAACTGTGCAAACAGCCGGAATAGAACTACGTCAATTACAACATTCAAGAGACAGCCATATTATCCGTTAACATTCATGGCATGACACGCGGACAACAGGAGGACAACGCACACATCGTCGTTGGATTTAGTTAGTTAGTTAATTAATTTAGTAGTATTTAATATGTATTATACTTGTGTTGAATTATGTATATAAAATATGTCAACCTATAACTTGTATATTTTCTACCATAATATTACAGGTATTTCCACTCATAGGCGAAATATTCTTCCTATGCAATTTTCTCTATTTAAGTTATGAACCATTTTTTGAGTACTCGTACAAAAAGTACTTACTATCTTAAAGGGAACATCGCCTAATCCGTTTTTCTAAGGGCATAAGACTTACCTCAACTTTATTTAGATATTTTAACTAAATACTATTTTGTGTGAAAGATGTGTGAATGACAGGGTGAATGAATTAAATGAGAGAGCGATATACTGAGCGGACAAATTGTACGCAAAACGTATTTATTTTAATTTGTCTGCATCTTTCATGTAAAATGTATTACCTGTCTAAATTGTTGATACATGTTTAGTATTTAAGACACTACATCTAAGCGCCACTGCTTGGAATGCCCGATCATGCATTACACACATTGGGGTAATTCATGACAAAGGATATCCCAACTCGTGACGCTTGGAGATAAACCACACATTGAGCACACACTTTATACAAAACTCAAAACTGAACACTAACAATTAAAATACAGTCACTTTATTAGAAGCAGCAACATATTAGTCAATACACTAACAAGCCAACAGGGACACAGGTAGTCAGAGGGGATAAAACAACAGCGTAACTACATATTCAGCATTATACAACATACGAAAGTAAAAGTGTATTGAAATGCACACACAGGACAAGATTTGCAGGTGCACTTAATTAGCCAAGACTTTTGTCATGTTAATACTCTCTTACACAGAGTTTAATTATCTTGGTATCAGTGGGATACTTGAGAAGGACGGGTTGTAAAAACAACTAGGAAACGTCACGTAACTTCGGTCAGATAAGCATTTTTAAGGACACAGAAGAGAGAGACCTCTTCAGCAAATCATCGTGAAGTGGTGTATGGGAGAATACATGAGTGTTGATGCAGATATGTAGATTGCCAAGTTACTATCCATCAAACTACAAACACCGACTTTATATGATTCTGTGACAGAATTAGTACAAAACTAATTACCTTATAATAACCCATCAAATCAGGGGGGAGAGGGGAACTCCTGTCACAGCCTCACATAGGGGCGGTAACCAACATAAAGTAAGAGATAGTGGCGAAGGGCTTAAAACTCCCGCTCAAGGGAAAGAAGTGAGTCACTCGAAGGCTTGAAGAATCCAGAGCCTTCTCGAAGGACTGGTCAGTGTGTCCACTGTCCCGTGGACACTGATGTGGCCCGCCGATTACGGGGTCCACGAGAAACTCGGATAGAGTTACCACCCGTGTCGGATTGCGACACGTGTGAAACGGCAGAGACAGACTGGACATCGGAGAAGCAACAGGGCTTACCTTAGGGGGACTTGATAGTTCAGACCCATGTGTATTTAAGGGTCGTAGACATATGCTAGATAGTTGCTTAGAATTGTTTGTTATAATCATGTGTGATGTAAAACCTCTGTGATACGCAACTTGTCAAGTGCGGGCTTGTCAAAACCCACTTCGCCAGCGCACTGTATATATTATATAAATAAATGTTGCTATGTTGTATCTAACGGAGTTTGTTGCCTGTGTGAGCCCGAGTTCAGATCCCCTAGAGATCTAAGACTGTGACAGTAACATTTCTGAGAACATGTGCCTTCCCTATGACAACAAACAGGGTAAAGTAACATTTTTTAGAACATGTAACTTCCATGTGACAACAAACAGGGTAAAGTAACATTTCTGAGAACATGTATCTTCGCTGTGACAACAAACAGGGTAAAGTAACATTTCTGAGAACATGTATCTTCGCTGTGACAACAAACAGGGTAAAGTAACATTTCTGAGAACATACATCTTCCCTATGACAAAAAACAGGGTAAAGTAACATTTCTGAGAACATACATCTTCCCTATGACAACAAACAGGGTAAAGTAACATTTCTGAGAATATACATCTTCCCTATGACAACAAACAGGGTAAAGTAACACATCTGAGAATATACATCTTCCCTATGACAACAAACAGGGTAAAGTAACATTTCTGAGAACATACATCTTCCCAATGACAACAAACAGGGTAAAGTAACATTTCTGAGAATATACATCTTCCCTATGACAACAAACAGGGTAAAGTAACATTTCTGAGAATATACATCTTCCCTATGACAACAAACAGGGTAAAGTAACATTTCTGAGAACATGTATCTTCGCTGTGACAACAAATAGGGTAAAGTAACATTTCTGAGAACATGTATCTTCGCTGTGACAACAAATAGGGTAAAGTAACATTTATGAGAACATGTATCTTCGCTGTGACAACAAACAGGGTAAAGTAACATTTCTGAGAACATGTATCTTCGCTGTGACAACAAACAGGGTAAAGTAACATTTCTGAGAACATGTATCTTCGCTGTGACAACAAATAGGGTAAAGTAACACATCTGAGAACATACATCTTCCCTATGACAACAAACAGGGTAAAGTAACACATCTGAGAACATACATCTTCCCTATGACAACAAACAGGGTAAAGTAACATTTCTGAGAACATACATCTTCCCTATGACAACAAACAGGGTAAAGTATCGCATCTGAGAACATACATCTTCCCTATGACAACAAACAGAGTAAAGTAACACATCTGAGAATATACATCTTCCCTATGACAACAAACAGGGTAAAGTAACATTTCTGAGAATATACATCTTCCCTATGACAACAAATACATGCCAGTCATGGATCTGAGAACATGTAACTTCCATATGACAACAAACAGGGTAAAGTAACATTTCTGAGAACATACATCTTCCCTATGACAACAAATACATGCGGGTCATGGATCATGTCGCATTCACTGAAGAAGAAAATCGGGGATGTTTTTTGAACGCTTGCTCGCTTTTAACTCAAGCTAAGTCTAATCACGTGCTCCAACTTCTAATGCATTGGACTGATTTTTGCGTGTAGATTAGCTTTCCCTAGGACCAGTGTCCTTCGCTGTAAGTCGAGCACGACTTCAGAGATATTTGTAATTTACATCTCCATGTCAAGGACGAAAAATCAACAATTTAGTCCAACTGACCGATGTCGGGGTTGAACCTGCTACCTCGACTTCAGCACACCGGATGTTTAAGAACCAGTGCACTTATCCATTCGGCCATGGTGACACCCAGCTGTTGGACTTGAATGTTGCTGACAAATTCTTAAAATACCTCTTTGTTTTTGTTTGAATTTGCATATGCTTTACGGGACACTGCAGTCAATACCAGCATCTTTACTGCCGTTGTTGATGTCTTGGCAAGTTTTACGTTCAGTAGTTTGCCATTGCTTTTTTTAAACGACCGGCTCCCATTTTTAAATTGTATGTCCTTCACAGGACGTAGCAGTCAACTCCAGCATTTTCGCTGTTCGTGATTCCTGGGGCAAATTTTGCGCTTAGAAGTTCCCATACCAACACATTAAAACCAGCGAGACACGGTCTGCTGTCAAATCGGTCACCGTTGTGTTTCGAACGCGGGTAAGCAGCATTACGAAAAGAGTATACTAGAGTAAAATATCTTGGACAAAGAATAAGAGAACGACTGGCATTCTTCTGTGTCTCTGTCATGTGGCATGTTCGTTGTAGCAAATATAAACGGGTTCACTAGGTAAGGAACCCATGACAGGTCTAGCCAACCGGGATGGGGAGGGGCAGGGGGGGGGGGGTTACTTGATCCTAGACAATACTTTATTGTTGTTAAGGTTACATATCCCTTGCAGGACGTTGCAGTCAACACCAGCATTTTTCAGCTGTTGAAATTGCCTAGTTTATTATGATTCGCTTAAAGACTGATCATCGCAAGACAAGGACAGAGACATTAAAATTAGGAACATGGAACGTTAGGACGTTAAACAACGACGGAACATTAGAGAACATAAACACAAGAAATTCAAAGAGAAAAAATTAATATATTAGGTATGTGCGAAAACGAGATGGACAGGGAGCAGGCATCAAGATACATAAAGATTTTAAGATTATTTATTCTGGAGGTGAGGATCGACATAGGGGAGTGGCAATAATTTTGGACCGGAAAACATCAACGTCTGTTTCAGGGATATTGGGCCGTGTCGGACAGAGTATTACTAGTTAAAATTGAGTGGCAGACCTTTTAACATAAATGTTATTCAAGTATATGCCCCAACAGGAGAGTCTAGTGAAGATAGTGTAGAGGAATTTTATAATGACATAGAGTCTGCCTTAAAGAAATGTAAAAATTCAGAAATAAACATCATAATAGGGGACTTCAATGCAAAAGTAGGAAATCAAGGGGATAGATACACAGTAGGAAACTATGGTTTAGGAGAGAGAAATGAAAGAGGATACAGACTAGTAGAGTGGGCAAAAGAACAGGAAATGATTGTAGGAAACACCTGGTTCAAACAACACCCTAGAAGATTATGGACATGGAGGAGTCCTATAGCAGGATTAGAAACCAGATTGACTACATTCTCTTTAGCAGTAGATTTAGAAACGCCCTAACAGTAGCAAAAACAGTTCCCAGTGCTGATTGTTATAGTGACCACAGATTACTCACAGGAACATTGAGGATAAAGTTGAAGAAAGTCAAGTATACAACAGGGAACACTAAATATGATTTGTGTACATTGAGTAATGACAAGGAAATACAAAACAAATTCAACATAGAAGTACAGAACAGATTTGAAATATTGTCTGATCTAGAGATCCTATTCCAGGATGTGGGATGATCAATGGGAAATGTTAAAGAATTCAATCAATGTGGCTGCAGAAACAACTATTCCAAAATTAAAGAAGGTGGGTCGTAAGAAATGGATGACTGAGGAAATGTTACACTTAATGGAAACAAGAAGACTCAACAAAAATAATCCTGCCAAATATGAAGAAATTCACAGACAAGTCAGAATATTATGTAGGAAGGCAAAAGAATCATGGCTTGAGGAAAAGTGCTTAGAAATTGAAAAACAACACAACAGTCAAAATACCAAATTAGTGCACAAAAGAATTCAGGAACTTACTAATAAAAGAACAAGTACATCAACAGGCTGTCTAAAAACTAAAGATGGCAAAATCATAATAGAAAAAGATCAGATTCTACATGTATGGACAGATTATGTGAAAGACCTGTATAATGATAACAGAGAGGAACAGTATGCTATTAGATTTAATAATGAAGGACCAGCAATTTAAAGATGGAGGTTCAAAATGTTCGTAAGCATATGAAAGCTGGCAAGGCCCCCGGTGCAGATAACATCACAACAGAAATGATTAAAGCTTTAGAAGAATTTGGACTAGAGCAAGTCACTAGACTACTGAACACATTATATGATACTGGAGATATACCTTCTGAATTATGTAATTCTGTATTTATTGCAATCCCAAAGAAATCAGGAACCTTAGAATGTGATCAACATAGAACAATTAGTATAATGAGTCACATCACAAAGATTTTGTTACGAATTATCATGCAAAGAGTGAGGAAGAAAATACAACCTGAAATAGGGGAAGAACAATGTGGGTTTGTAGAAGGAAAGGGTACAGTAAATGCTGTGTATATGCTGCGAACAGTTATTGAACGTGCTTTAGAAGTAAACAAGGATATACATCTTTGCTTTATTGACTACACAAAGGCTTTTGATAGAGTTAGACATGTCAACATTGTGGATATGCTTGCAGATCTACAAATTGATGGGAAAGACATTAGACTTATAAAAAACATATATTGGAAACAACAAGCTGCCATAAGAATTGATAATGAAGTAGGACAATACCAACCTATTAAGAGAGGTGTTAGGCAGGGATGTGTAATGTCTCCAGATCTTTTTTCCCTGTACAGTGAAAATATTTTCAGAAATGTAGAAGACCTAAATGGAATCAGCATTGGAGGACGAAACATAAATAACATTAGATATGCAGATGATACAGTATTGATTGCAGACAATGCACAGGATCTGCAACAATTAGTAGACGCTGTTGTTGTACACAGTGAGCAGCTGGGGTTGGAATTAAATTGTAGGAAGACACAGGTTATGGTCGTCACTAGGAAGAACGAAGTACCACAATGTAATATACAAGTAAATGGGAATATTCTTCAACAAGTGAATCGGTTCAATTATCTCGGAACAGTCATAACATCTGATGGCAGATGCCTTGAAGAGATTAGAACAAGAATCGCCATTGCGAAAGTAGCCTTTAGCAAGATGAAAAACATTCTGACCAATAAAATGATGTCAATTGAAACGAGAAAAAGAGTGTTGAGGGGATACATAGAGCCTGTTCTTTTGTATGGATGTGAAACTTGGACAATGTGCAGTCAAGCTGAAAAACATCTGATGGCTGCAGAAATGTGGTTTCTGAGGAAAATGCAAAGAATACCATGGACAGATAGAAAAACCAATGACCAAGTACTACAAGAGACAAATGAAAATCGTAGATTGATTAGAGAAATTAGACGTAGACAGTCAAAAATTTTTGGACATGTTATGAGAAGAAATGGACTTGGAGAACTTAGTGACAAGCTGGCAAGATCGAAGGGAACAGACCAAGAGGAAGACCGAGAGGAAAATACCTGGATGGCTTGGCCACATGGCATGGACGAGACAGGAACACTGAGCTGATCCACGACTCTGGTGATCGAGTGAAATGGCGAATCATGACCGCCCACGCTTTCCGGCATGGCACATGATTGATTGATTGATTGATGTACTAGGGAAGTTTTAACGTTCAGTAGTTTGCCATTGCTGTCTGAACGACCGGCTACCATACCAACACGTTATAACGCAACGCGACAATACTGCTCACAAATAATGGAGGAAATGTAAGGAACAGCGTTGGTGCTTCAATTACTATTTCCAACGACGCCTAACCGCATAAGTGGAAGACAACAGCAATAGATATCTGTTGTCATCTACTGCCTTATAGCACCTTGCAGTGTATGGACGGGGCGGGGGAGGGAGATGGGGGGAAGGGGGGGGGGGGTCTTGAGCCCGAGGAATTAAGGCTGCCTGGCTACTGCAGTCCCCGCAAACTGTGCAGGTTAGGGTTTTCTTTTCGCCCCCGACAGACAAAATCCACACTTTACCGAGGATTCGAAGCCGGGTCTCCAGAAGAAGAACTCGCGTTCTTAGCCACTCGGCCAACCGCTCCCCACAGATTAGATTTCTACAAGAACTGAAAATAGGGGAAAACCTGCAAATTATCATCATGATGTCTCGTAAACTGAAATAATTTGACAACATTAAATGCTACAGTGGTTTGGATAGAACGGCGGTGGAAGACATCGTTCCTGGAATTACAGGCATTAATCATCAACAAGCCAGACGTTGAGCTCAACTAGAAGACAATCACAAGAACAACATGGACTTTCGGGTCAAGATCTTTGTTAGCACACAACACACACACACACACACACACACACACTCACACACAAACACACAGAGCGAGCGAGCGAGAGAGAGAGAGAGAGAGAGAGAGAGAGAGAGAGAGAGAGAGAGAGAGAGAGAGAGAGAGAGAGAGAGAGCGCGTTACAACTACATCAAAAATACTGTAGGAAATATGCAGGGTGTGTTTTTACTGACTGTGTAGTGTTTGAAAATATTGCCGGTCCAAGTATTGTATTTACCTATTATGTTGCATGAACTTTACAGAGGGTGAATACAAAGCTTGAACCGGCAATATTTCCAAACACTGCCCAGTCATTAAATATACACCCTATATATAGCTGTTTCCTTGTTGTGAACTGGGCATCTGTATGACGGAACCAAAGCCAGGGCTCGACCATCACGAAGATGGTTACAGGGCATTGAACACAAACCTGGCAAGTACATTCATTGGGTAGGGGAAGTGGTATAGGATCGAGAATCTTTCCGGCAGGCCTTGAGGATAGCGACTACAGTAAAACCTCGGTTTTCGTTGCCTTCGGTTATCGCCGGTTTCGGTTCTCGTCGATTTTTACCGCGAAAGATATGTCTCGGTTTTCGCCGATTGTCTCGGATTTCGTCGGCGTGCCAACATGACCTCGCTGCTAATTTTGCGAAAACAAAGGGACCCACGCGTTCTTCTCCTCAGTTTGGCGGTTTGTGTGTGTGTGTGTGTGTGTGTGTGCACATACGAAAGCAGTATTAAAATTGCTTAAATCGGTCACATGTACGGGACGTAGCCATTCGCGATAAGTTCTATTGTGGCGAAAATAATAAGCACTAAAGGAGGCTAATGTAGCGAAAGGCATGAATGTACTAACGAAAAAAAGGTCGCAAAATATTTAAGATGTCTATCAGTTATTATTAATTTGGATAAATGAACACCAGTTAGAGGCAATCAAATGTGAAAAGCCAGACTGTTGTATGACGATCTCATTAAGAAAATGCCTGGGACGAGTGCTAGTGTACTTAGTGGTTTTAAGGCCAGCAGAGGATGGTTTAAAAAATTCAAGCGGCGCAATGGCATACACAGTGTTACTAGGCACGGCGAAAGTGCGAATTTAGACAAGTATGAGGCCGGAAAATAGCATTAACCACTATATTTATTCTCTATAACATGTGTTTTTGGTATGTATTTTGGAGTTTCTATAACGAAGTAATTGTATTTACATTGATTCATATGGAAGTAATTGCCTCGGTTTTCATTGGCTTCGGATTTCGCCGATTGTTTTCGCACGGAATATCGACAAAAACGAAGTGTCAATGTATTTGCAAACGATATTCTATATTAGCAAGGAGTAATATAAGGGACGTGACGCGACGAGAATTAGCAGTGGTTCGAATCGCAAAAGTGACTTATGAGAGTATGGAGCCGGTCGCTCAGAAAGTCGTGGCGTGCTGATGAGCGTAATCTAGCCTAGGAATCAACATACAGCTGAAAGATGCTGGTGTTGACCGCAATATCCTGAAACAGGATGGAAACGCGAAAAAAAAAAAAAAAAAAAAAAAAAAAAAAATATAAGGATTAGACAAATTAGACGTAGACAGTCACAATTGTTTGGACACGTTATGAGAATAAATAAATTGACAAATTGGGGACAACTGGCAAGATTTAGGGGAAAAGAACAAAGGGAAGGCAGAGAAGTAAATACCTGGATGGCATAGTTACGTAGTATGATCGAGACAAGAGCTCAGAGCTGATCCACGACTCTGGTGATCGTGTAAGATGATGAAACATGACCACCCCCCCCCCCTCCCCCCGACGCTTATCGGCACATGATGATGATGAAGATAAGGATGTGTTGTGTCTCCCGATCTCTTCTCTCACCGGCTCTGTGGCGAAGGGTTACGAATGCAATTCGTAATCCCGAATACCGTGTTCGAAACAAAGCTGCGGGCAATTTGGAAGCAGACTGCCTTGCGTTGTTTCCATTTAAAGGTATGAGTGCCGGTCGTTCAGAAAGCAATGGCAAAATGCTGAAAGTAAACTTGCCAAGAATTACAATAAGACACCCCCCCCCCCCCCCCAAAAAAAAAAATAACCCTGGGCTTTATTGTCACGTCCTTAAAGGATACGCAACTAACTGTAACTCTCTCTCTCTCTCTCTCTCTCTCTCTCTCTCTCTCTCTCTCTCTCTCTCTCTCTTTCTTTCTTTCTCTCATCTCTCTCTCTCTCTCTCTCTCTCTCTCTCTCTCTCTCGATATAGCGAAATAATTGAGTGAGATCAAAGATAGATCATGAATGCCAGATGGAGGTTATAATATAAACAATCTACGTTACGCATGTGGCACGGGCTTGACAGCTGAAAACGTTACAAATCTGCAACAGCTGCTAGCCATATTAGCTACCATCATCATCATCATCATCATCAGCATCAGCATCTCCACAAGCCTTGTCAACTGGCTTAGGCGTTCATGTCTCTCCACAGATCCTGGTCCTTGTGTTCTTGATCAATATCAATGACAATGTATTTAGTATTTCAGCCACAAAGTTCTTCGTTTACTCACATCATCTGATATATGACTATGGAGCATGCACCTGACAAGATGCAGCGATAAGGGAATACATTGTTCTGAAATTCTGGAACAACTCTGCTGATGATGTCCTCCATATTACCGTCTCAGTTACTGAGCATCATCCAGCATCTTCTGATGATGATATCCCTCCATGTCACAGTCTCAGTCCATCCAGCATCATTTCTTCAGGTCTGCCTCTTCTTTCACTGATTTGTCCAGTCGTCACGGTGTTTTCCATTGCTTCTCTTGTCATAATGTAACCAAAGAAAACTGTCCCTCTCTTATAGTTGTATTACAGTTCTTTCATTAGTCTTTCCCAGGCACTCGTTATTTCGAGGGTAAGTTAATAAGTAAGTCACAAATGGTTTTTATAAACACAACTAAAAATGATAACAACTTGAAACCAGTTTTTTTTTTTTTTATACATACCTTGTCCCTTTAATCTTTATTTCTCAACATAATTTCCATCAACATTGATGCACTTATCCCATCGTTTTATCAGTCCTCCCAGACAGGCTGCATAAATCTGGGTGATCTGTTTTCATTTACCCGCCATTCGTAAATTGATTAGAGAAATTAGATGTAGACAGTCAAAATGGACATATTATGAGAAGAAATGGATTGGAGAGCTTAGTGACAACTGGCAAGATCGAAGGGAACAGACCAAGAGGAAGACCGAGAGGAAAATACCTGGATGGCTTGGCCACATGGCATGGACGAGATAGGAACACTGAGCTGATCCACGACTCTGATGATCGAGTGAAATGGCGAATCATAACCGCCCACGGTTTCCGGCATGGTACATGATTGATTGATTGATTTATAAACTTTACTGCAAAACCTAATCTTGGAGTAGTTGGCTGTTTTTGTGGCTGGGGCGTTTGGGATCAGTCAGTTACACACGTTAGATCTGTTCATTGCTTGCCTATTTTACTGCTAACAGATGTCATTTTAACATTTCGTCACTTACTTGTTTTACTGCTAACAGGTGGCTTTGTAACATTTGGTTACTTACTTGTTTTATTGCTTATATATTGCTTTAGATAAATTGATTGCTTGCTTATTTTACTGCTACCAGATCGTCATAGATCATTTGTTTACTTTTTTATTTTACAACTAATAGATCGCCTTGGACTAACTTGTTGTTAACTTACTTTACTGCCTTGGATCAGGTGTTTACTTATTCGTGTTACTGACAAAACATCGCCGTGGATCTGCCGATTGTTAACTTCGTTTTACTATCAACAGATGGCTTTTAATCAGTTGTTTACTTACTTGCTTTAGTGCCATGAGATCGCGTTAGATAAGTTGTTTTGTAACTTGTTTTACTGCCAACAGATCCTTTTGAATCAATTGATGCCCATGTTACTACTAAAATAGCACATCTCACTATCATTTGTTGCTTACTTATATTGCTGCTAACAGATCGCCTTGGTTCAATTATTTATTCACTTATTTTACAGACAACAGATCGCATTGGATCTACTGTTCACTTACTTATCTTACTGCCAACAGATCGTCTTGGATCAGTTGATACTCATGTTACAACTAAAAGAGATCACACGGGAACAACTATTTGTTTACTTTGCTCGCAAATGATAATCTTGCGTTACTTGGCTACTAAAGTTCTGCTATTCTAAAATGTGATAAAAAGTTGTTATAGGGTCAAGGTACAAGGCAGAGTGTTTACTTTTGTTCCAAAAATAGAACACGTGAGTAAAACTGCATCAGGGTGCTACATATCTTCTGTTGTCAACGGCCTACAGAAGTCCCACGTGAAGCCAGCGTGTTGCTGCAGTTATCTATTACAAGTATTCGGTTATCGTGTCCTGTTTATGTTTTTACTTGCCTTTGTTTGGACAGCTTAAATTAAAGTGAAGAAAAGGGCATAAGTTTTAAGATACCAGGAGATTATTATCATCATCCTATCGTTGTCTTCTTTTTGTTCTTCTTGTTCTTGTTCTTCTTGTTCTTCTTGTTCTTCTTCTTCTTCTTCTTCTTCTTCCTCTTCACCTTCTGCTTCTGCATCTGCTTCTGCCTCTGCTTTTGCTGATGCTCCTGCTTCTGCCGCCGCTGCTGCTTCTTTTTCGTGAATTACAGATGAGTAAAAGATCTCGAAGTTGGCCTCAAATACAGTACACGGGTGTGTGTAAGCGGGACATGATTAATATTTATATTATATTGCACCTTGGGAGTAAGTTGCCGCTGATCGCGTTGCATGGAGGGAAATGATCAGAAATTTAATCAAGACAAAAAAGAAAATGATTGCAGATAGGCCACGCAATGTGCGTGTGAGACGTCAGATGGTGTGTGATGGTGGAAATGACCATGTGTTTACATGCATCCATTGTGGATAAACATTTGCAGCGCGAATTCGTCTGTTCTGTCACATTCGCCACCGCCATGGGTTGTAGTTATTATGCCGCCTTCTTTAAAGCACAATGTAACAAACTATCGCTTGTCAAGACGGAAAAGTGCCAGTATAGTATAGATACAACCTCAAGGATGGCAGAAACTCCGTGCAGCAATGATCGAGGGGACGCCACAACCTACGAGAAGTTATTTTGAAGCTTTAAGGGGATTCACGTGGATATCGTTAGGGTGCCCGCCCTGCTATAGTGAATCCTAACCGTAATTAACAGCACATATCACAGTCAGAATAGTGAATCTCAGTGGCGGAGTGGCCATGTGTTAGCTAGCCTGGTATCAAGGTGCCATGTGAACCGTCGATGGAGTGGACACCTTTAAACATTAGACAATATGTTTCAAATGTTATTGACCCTTTAGTAGCTGTGTCCCCTAGCAACCAATATTGTATAGCCCTAATTCGCTGCTGGTAAAGTATAGCAACCAGTATTGTTTATACCTAGTCCGCTACTGGTAAAGTTATTTCCTATTATTACATGTGTAGCTTTTATAACGAGCAGTATCGTCATTTCCCTTAAACCCCCAAACATATTCTTAACATAAGGATATTACTCACCCGGAATATATACAGCGAAACAAACAAGACAATCCCGCGACAAGCAAGAAATGTGATTTTACAGAAGAATGTTGAATTTACATTGAACAGCCGAAATGAGTTAATTACATATTGTGGAAGTAGCTGAAGACAAACATTTTAGTCATGTTATAAGAAGTGTAAAACTTGAATATTTGTAATACCATGTGTAATTTTGTGGGAGGGATGAGAGATAATTGTATACATCCAGAGAAGATTATAGACAGAATGTCATCACAACGCGGCAAGATATCATTGATACATGTTGCTAGAGAACGGGAGCTGTGAGGATGCATGATCGCCCATGCCAAATGTTAATGAACTTGATGACGCATGAATCGAGGGTACATATTGCGCTGTGTGAGGTATTAAATTGTCTGAAAGATGGGAGTTGAGCGAGATTAAATTTACAGTGTTTTAACACTACACACAAAGAATTCAACAATAAAACACACAGAATAAAACCTCCTGTTGGGAAAGTTGAACTGAGAAGCATTCTTCATCATAAGAGTAATTGTAGTTGGCTGACAGATGCAACGAAACCTGGCCTCAGTGACCTAGAACTATAATCTTAAGTGACGTAAGCTCATGTGGAGTTGCCAGCGTGAGAAAGCCAAACAGAGGATGACGTGAAAATATGTGGCCAAACAACATGAAGAGCGCAACCTATAGAGGCTAGAGGACATCAATCATAGGGAAAAAAACAGCTCACAAGTGTAAACAGGAAGAATGTCAGGGGAGTGTTTATCATCTACAATTTAGAAGATATGCGATGAATAACCATAGGGGAACGTAACATCAATAACATTAGATATACGGATGATACAGTATTGATTGCAGAGAATGAGCAGGATCTGTAACATTTAGAAGATGCGGTTGTTTCAGTGCAGAACTAGGGTTAGAATTAAATTGTAAGAAGATACATATTATGGTAGTCACTAGGAAGAAGGCAAATACCACAATGTAATATACAAGTTAATGGAAAATATTCTTAAACAAGGGAACCGGTACAATTATCTCTGAACAGTCATATCATCTGAAGGGAGATGAGATGCCTTGCAGAGATTAGAACAAGAATCGCCATGGCGATGGTAGCCTTTTGCAAGATGGAAAACATTCTGACCAATAAAAAGATGTCAGTTTGCAACAAGAAAAAAAAGTTAAAGTGCTTCACAGAACCTGTACTTGTGAGTGGATGTGAAGCGTGGACAATGAGCAGACAAGCTGAGAAAAACAGATGATGGTTGTGAAAATGTGATTTCTGAGGAAAATGCCAAGAATATCATGGACAGACAGAAAAACTAATGACCAAGTCCTACAAGAAACACATGAAAACCGTAAACTGATTAGAGAAATTAAATAGTCACAATTGTTTGGACACATTATGAGAAGAAATAAAGGGGAGAATTTGGTGACAACTGGCAAGATTAAGGGGAAAAGAATAAGGGAAAGACAGAATATTAAATACCTGGATGGCTTGGCCACGTGGTACGGTCGAGACAAGAACACAGAGCTGATCAGTGACTCTGGTGATCGTGTAAGATGGCCAAACATGACCGCCCACGCTTATCGGCATGGCACATGATGATGATGATACCAGCTACACACTCACATGTGCACGGTGGGTGCCGGTCTGTACAAGTGAAGGAGGTAACCTCATTTAACTCCATGTGGTAGTTTTGGTATGTGGTGCTGGCTCCATAGTTAATGGACAAAGGAAGTCACAGCTGCAGCAGGAAATAACACAACTAACAACAATTAGGAATGTGTGACTTATGTGGGTGAAAAATGACAGATAATAAACGTGAGCACTGCGTGCATACCTTACCACGAACAGAAACCTAGCAAACGGAAATCACATGGTAAAAATGACAATGATTATATATATATATATATATATATATATATATATATATATATATATATATATATATATATATATATATATATATATACACACACACTAGCTGACCCGGCCCGGCTTCGCCCAGACCCTGGTGGGGAGCATCTCATTTAATTCATATAAGTAGCCATATAAGCTCCCGTTCCCGTTCCCGACTATCTATCTGTCTGTCTGTCTGTCTAACTGTCTGTCTGACCCGGCCCAGCTTCGCCCAGACCCTGATGGGAGCATCTCATTTAATTCATATAAGTAGTCATATAAGTTCCCGTTCCGACTATCTGTCTGTCTGTCTGTCTGTCTGTCTGTTTCTCTGTCTGTCTGTCTGTCTGTCTGTCCGTCTGTCTGTCTGTCTATTATTAGAAAGAGCACTTGAAAGAACTTTACATCTTCCCCCAACAATTAACTTGGGTAAATGGAGCGTCTTATTTAATTCATATTCGGCACCTGCTCACGTTCCCGTTCCCAAAAAAGACGACCCGGCTTCGCCCAGTCCCTGGTGGGGAGCATATCATTTAATTCATATTCGGCGGAGGGAAGAGGAGGAGGGAGCAGGATGGAGGAGGAGGCACTCAGGCACTCAGGCTGTCAGGCACTAAGGCAGTCACGCACTCAGGTAGTTACGCACTCAGACAGTCAAGCAATGAGACAGTCAAGCACTCAAGCAGTCAGGCACTCAGGCAGTCAGGTACTCAGACAGTCAGGCACTCAAGCAGTCAGACACTCAGGCAGTCACGCACTCAGGCAGTCACGCACTCTGGCAGTCAAGCGCTCAGGCAGTCAAGCACTCAGGCAGTCAGGCACACAGCCAGTCAGGCATTTAGGCAGTCAAGCACTTATGCAATCACGCACTCAGGCAGTCAAGCACTCGGACAGTCATGCACTCAGACAGTCATGCACTCAGACAGTCAAATACTCAGGCAGTCAAGCACTGAGACAGTCAAAGACTGAGGCAGTTATGCACTCAGACATTCATATACTCAGGCAGTCAAGCACTGAGGCAGACAAGGACTGCGTCAATCAAGCACTCAGACGGTCAAGCAATCAGGCAGCCAAGCAATCAGTCAGTCAAGCACTCAGGCAGTCAAGCACTCAGACAGTCATGTACTGAGGCAGTCAAGCACTCAGGCAGTCAAGCAATCAGTCAATCAAGCAATCAGGCAGCCAAACACTCGGGCAGTCATGTAGTCAAGCAATCAGGCACTCCGACAGTCAAGCACTGAGGCAGTCAAGCAATCAGGCACTCAGGCAGTTAAGCACTCAGACACTCAGGCAGTCAAGTAATCAGGCACTCAGGCAGTCAAATACTCAGGCAGTCAAGCACTCAGACACTCAGGCAGTCAACTACTCAGGCACCCAGGCAGTCAAACAATCAAGTGGTGAGGCAGTATGTAGACAGGCAGTCAAGTAGACAGGCAGTCAGGTAGACAGGCAGTCAGACAGTCAGGTAGACAGGCAGTCAGGTAGACAGGCAGTCAGGTAGACAGGCAGTCAGACAGTCAGGTAGACAGGCAGTCAGGTAGACAGGCAGTCAGGTAGACAGGCAGTCAGACAGTCAGGTAGACAGGCAGTCAGGTAGACAGACAAACAGGCAAGCAGGCATAAAGACCGACAAACATGCAGGCAAGCAGGCGTGCAAGACAAGCGGACAATATGAAATTTGGAAAGTGAATGCAGCTAAACTGTATGACAATCGTCATTTCTTTTCAAGATAACACGATTGCCCCTGTAATTCCAAAAGAACTAAGATCCCAGAAACAATGTTACATCCGCTAATTCCACGGTCAAAGGAACAAACAACAGAAACGAACCAGCATCAAATTACTAACTAAATGTAAGGAAACACAACGCATAAAACAACATAAACAGCCATGAATAACAATGAAAACAGAACCAGAAACCGACATTTTCTGATAACGCCTGGAATTGACAGAAACCAAAACACATAGACACACTTACTTGCTCGCATAGACACACGCACACGCGCCATATACATGTCAAATTGCCAACAATATCAAATGACTTAGATAAGACAGTCTTATATTCTGTTACTGAAGAAGGAGAAAAGGCAAATAGCACATAAACAAATGGTTGACAACTGTTAGCTACCGCCCATACATAAAATTGTAAACTAAGAATATATAATGATAAAAAGAATGTATATTTAACACTACTATATGGCATAGGCACTTGAAAAATTTGATGTGGATATACAGAAGAAAATGTCGTATTTCATGGAAACAACAGCAATTAAATACAGATGTTCTGGAAAACAAAAACTGGAAATGAAAACGGAGTTGATGAAAGAAATAAGAAAAGGGCAAGTGAAATATTTCGGCTACGTTAAATGACATTTTAGTTGCATGTCCTTCACAGGACGTAGCAGTCAACCCCAGCATTTTTGCTTTTCGTGAATCCTGAGCAAATTTTACGTTCAGTAGTTTGCCATTGCTTTCTGAACGACCGGCACCTATACCTTTTTCGAAAACCAGCTCACAAACCGCGTTCGCGAGAAAGCAATCTGACAGAATGTACAAGTAAGGCGAGAGACAGACAGTGTTGGAGATCCAATGCAGCCAACCTTTACTGAGGAGACGGCACATGATTGATTGAATGACAAAAATCGATTTTTTTCTGGGATATACTTATTTCAGAATGACACAAACAGCTTTCTTTGGTCATGTCGTAAGAAAAGAGGCATTGGACAACAGCGTGAAGACTAGAAAGATCATGGGGAAGTGAGGCAGGGGCAGACCAAGAGAAGCGATGCTGGGTGGATTGAGACGGTGGCGTGAATGCAATATATATCATCAGCAGAGTTGATCCAGAACACCAAAGACTGAGATCTGATGAGAAGACATGAATGCCTACGCCAGCTGGCATGGAACTTCATGATTGAGGATGATACTTATTATGGGCGTGAGCCGTGGTGGTAGAGCAGCTAGCACGTCCCCATCCAGGTGGGGATTTTTACAAACTGCCTTGGGCTTGGAGGAGCATCTGGCCGAGTGGCTTAAACTTAGGCTTACATTAATGAGACCCGGGTTCGAATTCTTGGCTAGGTGATGGATTTTCTACTTTCACAATGACAACCATAACCTGCACAGCCCTTAGGCTCATGACCCCCCTAACCTCACCTAAAAGGGGTGACAGGAAATGTTTACAAAAGTGAAGACTGTCGACTCTCTCTCTTTCTCTCTCCCCCTCTCTCTTCCTCTCTCTTCCTCTCTCTCCCTCTCTCTTTTCTCTCTCCCTCTCTCTTTCTCTTTCCCACTCTCCCCAGCCCTCTCTCTCTCTCCCTCTTCTTCGACTCCTGCTTCATAAACATTAGTAACCACAACATGCAAAGACACGCCAGCAATAATGTGTTGTTACTTCCCTCGCTGTGAACTCAAACGTCGTCCGTACACGTGCTGCCACTACCAGTAATTGCTACAGCAAGGGAGTACATGGGCCTGATGTTTGAGTGCGATATAGCTTTCCTTTTTACCAGTGTCCCTCGCCGTCAGGCGAACCCTTCTCCAACTTCCGAGCTACTTGTAATTTACGTTCACAAGTCTAGGATAAGAACTCAACGATTTAGTCCAGCTGACCGATGTAGAGGTTGAACCCGCTACCCCGCGAATGAAGTTTAAAGGCGAAGGCTCTTATCCTTTCAGCCAGATTGACCCCAGCAAAGACATATACAGCATTAAAGCGAACGGTTGGAGACAGATCACTTAGGTGATATGCCTGCGGGATTTATGACCGCCCCAATGGCGGCTAAATTGGAATGGACGATTGGCCGGTGTATGCCTCCAAGCGACAACTGAAAAATCAATTCCCTAAGAGAAATTTCAAGACTAGATAAATAGCAATAGAATTTACGTGACCCAGTTCAAAACATTTAAATTAGAAATCTGGAAAACCGATTTATTTATTTTGGTTTTGTTTTCGTTTTTTCGAAAGACGCATTAGTTGTCAACGAAAGTGACTGTTGTTGGTGGTATTTAACCATGTCATTGGATAGACGAAGTCCGTAAGCTCGGGAAGGCAAACTGCCTATTGGAGGACTGATCCTGAATAGAATCCTCAACCGTCCAAGTCTGAAGTTGTTGACCTATGGGACAATGGGTACTATGCCACATGCCTTAGACTGACGTGGGTGTCACTACTATGGGACAATGGGTGTTATGCCACATGCCTTAAACAGGCGTGGTGTCACTACTATGGGACAATGGGTACTATGCCACATGCCTTAAACAGACGTGGGTGTCACTACTATGGGACAATGGGTGTTATGCCACATGCCTTAAACAGGCGTGGTGTCACTACTATGGGACAATGGGTGTTATGCCACATGCCTTAAACAGGCGTGGTGTCACTACTATGGGACAATGGGTACTATGCCACATGCCTTAAACAGACGTGGGTGTCACTACTATGGCACAATGGGTGTTATGCCGCATGCCTTAAACAGACGTGGTGTAATTAATATAGTACAATGGGTGCTATGCCACAGGCCCTAGACTGACGTGGTGTCACTACTATGGGAAGTGACTGCCTTGTCTGGAAGCCACAAGTTGAATTAAATAGTATGAGACCCACAAACACACGGAACTGAGGTGAGTTGTGTCAAGAAACGATATCACAACACTCTGGACATTCCCATACGCGTTCAGTCCTCTTCAACAACCAGCTAATAGTAATCCACTAATACCATGTTTTTCCGAAAATAAGACCGGTTCTTATATTAATTGTTGCTTCAAAATGCACTACGGTTTATTTTCGGAGGATGTTTTATTTATTTTGTTTTTCAGATACACAAATCTACATGTATTCATGTACAAAAATCTACATTTATTTAAATCCAATCATGTCGTCTTCTTCTGGAACATCGTCATAATAGTGGTTAGTGTACTTATGTGAGGGGTTGCGTTGATTCCGATTCAGATTCCGATTTCTGGTACAAGTACCTCCTTTCAGCCTTCGAATTTTCGACTTAGCTATGTAGGGTGTTTATGGTGTAGCTTGAAGTGTCTTTCGTACTTTGGGCTGCTTGTTGTCAGCTTCCCGGCTTCTGATGGGTTGATTGCGTTTGTTACTTTCTTGATTGGGTATTTCATGTCTGGACAGAGTCGCGCACTTGAGGCCTGGAGTAATTCAGGGAGTTTTACCAGTTGTCGTCTCTTCTGGTGTTCCTCCTATTTCCCCGTCGTGAGTTGCCTTCAAATCTCCTCGGCGTTCGCCAGTCGGATCTTGGTGGTGAGCGATATCGTTCTTCCTCTGTTGCTTCTTCTTCTGTTTGTGCTCTTGTATCCTCTGGTTCGGATGTGGCTGTGTGGGTCTTGGTCTGTAGCAGGTCGAGCACCTCATGAAAAGTGTCTTGTATTTTAAGTAGCTGCTCATCCGTCTCAGCCTGTATAACAGCCATTCGAGCGATATCCTGCTCAATCTTCTGCTGAACTTGTTTCTTTTCGTCCAGGATGCGTTGAGCGGCTGTTATCTGTGTTTCTTGCGTCTTGAGTTTTCTTTCCTCCATGCTGTTGAACTTTGATCGCAGGTCCTTCAGATGGTATTCCAGTTGTGCTTTGTCGCTTTTTGGTGAGTCGATTAGTGGCCTCGTACTGCCTCCTAGCTTCTTTATAGGGCAGGTTAGTCTTGATGGCGATCTTCATGGCTTCCTTGCTGTCTTGGTGGCAGGGGCAGCCGAGGTACCTGGCGTCGTGGTTGCCGAGGCAGTTGGCACATTTTCTGTTATTGTTAGGCCTCCTGAAGTCCTTGTCGATCTTCGCATGCTGGCAATGACTGTATGGATGGGGCCCAGAGCAGTATCTACACACCTCCACCTCGCTCTTGCAGGTGGCACGGGTGTGCCAAAACTTCTGGCACTTAGAGCACTGCAGCACTCTGGGTATGTAGTGCTCTGGAACTTGGTCTCTCTTGTCCCATCTGATGGTTTGAGGGATCAATCGGTCCTCTGATGTTACGACGACGACGACAGTAAAGGAGATGTTGTTCTTTCTGATGATCCTCTCGGCACTGGTGATCTTGATTTGTGGTTCTCCATTGTCAGCATCTCCCTGATCTGGTCGTTGGTGAGATGGGTCTTGACACGTTTAATGACCCATCGTTTCATCATGCTGTGTCGGGCGGCTTCCAATATTATGCCGTGGTGAAGCTGTATGGTGGCTTTCTCCTCTTGTGTTATCTTCTGGATAAGTGCTGTGGTTCTTGGGTTTTTATTGATGGAGACCACTACTCCATCAGGTGTCTTGCGCAGCTGGTTGATGCTGTATCTTCCCAGCTCGTTTTCCAACAAACTGATTATCTTTTCTGTTGGTAGCGCCGACAGTTTAGCTTCTCCCACGCTTGTCTGTTTGAGCAGTATCCTGCCGGTGAAGTCCTCAGATGTTGCTGTTGTTTCCTCCTGTGTATCGACTTGATTTCGATAGCGCGTGGGGTCCGATGATGATGTTATTGTTTATGTAAATATGTCGCAATGATACAGTGGTTAGTGTACTTTTGTGAGGGGTTGCGATGATACAGTGGTTAGTGTACTTATGTGAGGGGTTGCGATGATACAGTGGTTAGTGCACTTATGTGAGGGGTTGCGTTGATACAGTGGTTAGTGTACTTTTGTGAGAGGTTGCGCTGATACAGTGGTTAGTGTACTTTTGTGAGGGGTTGCGTTGATACAGTGGTTAGTGTACTTATATGAGGGGTTGCTTTGATACGGTGGTTAGTGTACATATGTGAGGGGGTAGCTATGATACAATCGCTAGAGTACTTATGTAAAGTGGTCGCGATGATATGGTGGTTAGTGTACTTATGTAAGGGGTTGCTTTGATACGGTGGTTAGTGTACATATGTGAGGGGGTAGCGATGATACAATCGCTAGAGTACTTACGTAAAGTGGTCACGATGATATGGTGGTTAGTGTACTTATGTAAGGGGGTCTCATTATACTCCGCATCCTCATCCCTTTCTTCTTCCACTTCACCCCCCTCTTCCCCTCTTCTTGTAAAATCTTCCTTATCGTCTTCCCTATCTTTTTATCCTCCTGATATATAACTCAACTGGTCATATGAAATTATGGCAGATTAGTTTCTATTGATGAAATTTTATAGTCTGTGTTTGTTTCTATCTAAATAATTTTAATAAAGCGTATCCCTATTTACATAACATCGTACACGAACTGCTTAAGTTGTGTTAACTGTCATTTACCCCCCTGCCCCTACCACAACACTGAAATCGTTGCGGATAAAGGTTTAAAAAACATCTTTAAAGAGTCTGCGAGTGGTTGGTATCTGCGATGTAGAGATTGAAAAGCTTTTATCCCGTCTTAAATTAGAACAGTCTGATTTAATCAGAATTGGGTCTGCTATAATTGCCTACACCAGATATCACTTTACAGTTGCCGTGGGTGATCTTAGTACCGTGTGGTGTTGAGAGTTGGAGACTGTTGGAGAGTTGGTGGCTGTCTGCGCTTTGTCGTTTATCCTAATGTTGGAGTCTTCTTCTTCTTCTTCTTCTTCTTCTTCTTCTTCTTCTTCTTCTTCTTCTTCTTCTTCTTCTTCTTCTTCTTCTTCTTCTTCTTCTTCTTCCTCCTTCTCCTCCTAGACCTCCTTTTCTCATCATCTGCATCGTAATCTTTCTCTTCCTGCCCAACACTTTCTTCTTCCCTCTCTGCAAATCTGATTATTATTATTATTATTATTATTATTATTATTATTATTATTATTATTCGGTCTTATTTTTCTTCCCCTTCTTCTTCTTCCTTACACTCCGCCTCTTCTGCCTCTTTTTCCACATCTTTCTTTCTTCCCTCCTCCTCCTCATCCTTTTCCTTCTCCTACTCCTTCTTCTCCTCCTCCTCCTCCTCCTCCTCCTCCTCCTCCTCCTTCTTCTTCTTCTTCTTCTTCTTTCGTATATTCATCCTCCTCCTATACCTCCCTATCTTCACCGTATCTTCCCCCTTCTTCTCCTCTCCCCGCTCCACTTCTTCTGCCTCTTCTTCTCTCAGTTTTTAGGCCATCCATAGCCACGCCAATATGTGTGATCTGAACATTTACATGCACATAAATCTTTCTTATTGCTTGTGAAAATTGGTTAGTCCATCTATTGCTGCATATGTTTCTTGCTGTTTTCCGTACAACTAAATGCTAATGCTGTTTTAGATGTAAACAACTGTAATAGTTGTTTTTGTTATATAACTAAATGTTAATGCTATATTACATGTCTTAATCGCACGTCCTTTCCAGGACGTCGCAGTCAACCCCATCATTTTCGCCTGGTTGTGGTTTACTAGACAAATCCTACGTTCAGTAGTTTTTCATTGTTTTCTAAAGGCTTACGCGCATGCCATCGAAATCAACGCAAGACGGGCTGCTTCTAAATCATCTACAGCAGGTTTCCAACCCTCACTTCGGTGTGTCGTAGAATTGTGAAGCACGCTCACTTCCCATTAGCGGGGTAGCAGGTTTATTTCCTACACCGGTCAGGTGAACATAAATATGACTTCTCTTTTAGAAAGCATTTGCAAACTACTAAACATAAAATTGCATAGATAATCAAGCTGGAGTTGTTTGCAACGTCCTGCATACGACATGCCACATATCCCATTGTCAAGGTGTTAGATACCACTAGGACAGACTAGGGACAGAAGAGGGGCAAGGACTGAGAGGACAGGGAGACAGGACCTCTATAAAGGTATAGACAGAGTAGAGACAGCACCCAAGCTAGGACTTAAGAACCGCTATAATTCCAGACTCGGGTGGGGACACTGACGTGTCATATTTAGGACAACAGAGGGACCAACCCCGAGAATAGGGGATGGGTACATTAGGTCACGGAGAATACCGTGACGACGTAAACAGTAATAGAACTTTAGGGTCAACCAGTACTAAGACGACAGTACTACGTACTATATCCAAGGGCCAGTTAAAAACAGATAACAAAATTGTAACCAAAATCTTGAACCTCACTATTCCGACAACAAAAAAACAAGTGAGGAGCTTGCTAGGTTTAGTAAACTATTACAACAAATTCATACCCAATTTGGCACAAATAATGTGTGTATTTTCGGATTTGTTGAAATCTTCTGCAAAGATAAATGTGCAAGATGCTACTTTACAGACTGCAATGTCAAAATTAAAGTACCTTTTCAGTAATGTTCCTATCCTCCGCTTACCTAACCCGAAATTACAATATATCCTTAGGTGTGATGCCAGTGCGACTACAATCTCTGGCGTACTCCTGCAGAAATATGAAGAGATTCTCCATCGAATCGTGTATGTCAGTCGCAAACTTAGCACAGCTGAATCACATTATGATGTCTCTCAACTTGAGGCTCTCGCAATCGTGTATTGTGCTAGTAAACTTCATAGATATTTGGCTGGAACTCACTTTGTCGTCGAGACCGACAATTCTCCGCTGTTAGTTATGGAGAAAGGCCTGCCTAAAAATAATAGGATTTATCCCTGGGCTTTGATACTCCAAAACTATTCATTCTCCATAAGACACATTAAAGGGAGCAGCAATACCCTTGCAGATTTTCTCACTAGACCTTCAGACATTGAAGTGATGCAGAAAGGAGATGAGACACTGTCACATTTACCTGCAGTTACTACCCATTAGTTCATATAGAAACTGTGCTAGTATTCGTAAGACAGAAGACACTGCGTAACATAAGTATCATTATGTGCAATTACCAAGAACTCACTTAGTGCCTGAACGCATGAACAAGATAGTTAGAAAATCACCTAGTGCATAGGAACTGTGATACTACTGTGAACAGAGTGTGACACGCTACATCGTCACCTGAGTTGCAGTGAAAATTGCATATAAACTGTCGTAAGGAAAGACCCAGAGGAAAGAGACGTACATCATCACCGTCACCTGGATCTACGATAAGTTAGTTAGTTAGACTTGTATGTAACATGTTTATATGTATGTAACATGTATGTATTAATGTTTTAATTTATGATTTTTAATGAAGTTGCACTAGGCAATTCGTTGGTTCATTACAATAGTAATAGTATTAATAGAAGAACCACAATTGTTCCAACGAACCGATAGCCTAATTGAAATTGTTAGTTGTAGTAATAACCATGAGTTAATTAGTTTAAAAACACTTACAATTAGTGCTTAGACTTATAGATATAGATAGTATTTAGAAAGATTTAGATGTAGACTAGTAGAACATAGCAAACAGTTCTCTGAGGAGACTGCTATCGATGAAGCCAATTAAAACGGCGAGGTAATAGACTTAAATTTAATTAGAAATAGAATAAACTAATTGTCAAATAAATTTAAGAATTTAGCAATTTATAACTTTATTAGACTTAAGGGAACAAACACATTTCTCTTACAGTAGGTTTAGTTTATTTAATTACCTTCCCTTAGAAACACCCAGAAATTAATAGTTTAGTTAATTATATACCCATATTTAACAACATTAATTATTTAGTTTAGTTAATTAAATTCCCTTAGTTATTACACCCATCATTTAGTTAAATAGGTTAAGTACATTATTTACTTTAGTAGCATCCATTATTTATTATATAACCTGTTTTTTTTTACTTAACATCACCAAGTAACAATTTAGTTAATTTACTTAATTTAGTTAATTAACAATTTAGTTAATTTAGTTAATTTACTTCCCCTTAGTTATTTATTTACTTTAAGTTAGAATAGATATCTTAGTTAATGTAATTAGACATCACCCCGTACAATGACAGTTACACTAGAAATCATCAGTCTAGTGACTGATTGTCAGAGTCCAGAAAGGGTACAGTGATGCAGTGACATCGTTACGCCCGCAAGGCGACTTAGCTCCCAGCAGGGATGCAGCAACTTCGTTACGCCGCCAGGCGAGTGGTAGTTACCGGCCTGCAAGGTTGCTGGCTGACGAGCGACCAGCGGTCAGGCCAGGACGACGCTAAACGCACGCATGCCTCGTGAAGCCACCTGAGGTGGGAGGCAAGTGGCGAACTAGCGGGAGACAGCTCTGGGACACGGACTTGGACGGACGCATGATGAGAGAAAGGCGTTGTGTGGTTTTCTGTGCTGAAAGTCGAGTGTCTGAACATCTTGAGTGTTAGACTTGTGAGCTGTATTGTGGATGTAAGTGTATTGAAGTATTAAGTATATATTGTTGTGATCATCGTAATGTATTTGATCCGTGAATAAATCCGTTGAACGGTGTGTCGTTGAGTCTTACGTCAAATCACGTTGTACTTGTACTGTCTCACATGTGTTAGGTTAGCGAGCCAAGTTTAAGACCCTGACACTGATCAAACCAATTGTCCATTAGAATAGTTAGATATATTTAGACTTAGTTTCTTTTCTATTGCCGTAAGCAATACATTTAAACTTGTAAATATAATAGTGTGATATATAAAACTACTTTATTTCGGCTCAATATTGTTTAACACGAGCCCAATTTTATGTCAATGACAAAACATTTTTAAAATTGACAATGTATGAATGAGTGAACGCAAGATGAGTATACGGACGAATGAAAGAATTAAAAATATTAGTATGAACAGTGGTGCATTTTTTTCGCACACACGAGTTTTTATGACTTGTCCGCGTCTTCTGTGTAAACCATGTGAAGTGTGTACTTTTATGTGTGTAGTAGCCACTAATGCATTACAGCAATGGTTGTTTTCCAGAATCCCAGATCGGCGAAGTACGTCATAAATTAAGCAGAGGCATTACTTTGTGACGTGCATTAACCTACCTGTGATACTTGAAGACTTAAATACATCGATTATAGACATATAGTTATGTTTCTAATTGCAACACATATAAAATAAATATTTACACCCATACAAACAGGAATACAAACAGATAAAAATACAAACAGCAGCTTTTGCAAAGGGAGAGAACACTTGGTCAGGGGACACTACAGACTTAGAGTAAGTTGAAGGGCGAGTTGAATGTTTATCCACAAGCGGGAGCGAGATAGGCGAACATCAGCATACACACAACTAAGAAGAGAAGTGAAGGTGCATTTCACGGGAGCCATGAATTATAGATTCATGTATTGTATCCGTAATAGGAGCAATTTGTTTTGGGATATCGGTTAATCGGTATTTTGAGGGGTATAAGTTTGTTAAACGGGCCCTGGTTCAACACAGCTCCCAAGAGTGTAATGTAATGACTCTTACTTAAAGTGGAGGTGTGTCAAGCTGATCTGAAACCAGTGGTTAGATACAGCAACTTGTTAACAGACTTGTTTGAGTCAGAAGTGGTACCTTATGACAGACCAGTGAACCCCTTGACAAATTAGATCAGGCTAATTTTATAAGCTACGACGACATTGCGTCACACCTACTACATTAATCTGGTGACGCAATACGGGGGGCGACGAGAGCATGTCAAGGTGTTAGATACCACTAGGACAGACTAGGGACAGAAGAGGGGCAATGACTGAGAGGACAGAGAGACAGGACCTCTATAAAGGTATAGACAGAGTAGAGACAGCACCCAAGCTAGGACTTAAGAACCGCTATAAGACCAGACTCGGGTGGGGACACTAACGTGTCATATTTAGGACAACAGAGGGACCAACCCCGAGAATAGGGGATGGGTACATTAGGTCACGGAGAATACCGTGACGACGTAAACAGTAATAGAACTTTAGGGTCAACCAGTACTAAGACGACAGTACTACGTGACAAACAGAACAGCACGCAGAGTTGCTGACCGCACGAGGGATTTTGACCACGTAGGCAAGCGACGGACTGAGTTGAGTCAGACAGCGACGAGACGGCTTCCCGACAGGACATAGTGTTTTTCTGAAGCCATTATCTAATGTTGTGAACGCATGTGATATTAGAGAGAGAGAGTGATCATGTTTAATGATATATATACTGTGTGACGAGTGGCGACCATTGTATTGATTTGACAGGCAGATAACGCCTTGTCGCAAATGTATGATTGTCAGGCTTGCCTGAAATAAAATCCGTGTATACCATCTGTACGAGCGAAGTTATATTTGAGGTATAGATGAAGTCGCGAGAATGCCTGTGCGGGTAACGCAAGACTGTGACACCCATGTAACTAAATGTAATCGTTGTTTTCCACGCCGCTCAATATCAATACACATAAATAATGTTAATGTTGTTTTCGACACACTGAATATCAATACATATAAATAATGTTAATGTTGTTTTCCATAAACTTGAATATTAATGCATATAAATAACGTTAATTTTATTTTCCATACAACTGAATATTAATACATATAAATAACGTTATTGTTGTTTTCCATAACATTGAATATTAATACATATAAATACTGTTAATTATCTTTATAGTAATGTCAATGATGATTGTGTTGTTAAGTTGGTGAAACATGCGACTCACTTTGTCTTAAGAATAGTATATGTTCAATTACCAACTAACAACTTGGTGTCATCAATTCTAAATGTTATCCATTCTCATCAATTCTAAATATTATCCATTCTCATCACATTGATCGTTTGAGAAAAGAAATTATAGGTATTGATTAGCACTCACGGAAATGAGCGGACATAATTGGAGATGAGAGCTTACAGTACACAATATAACAATCGAAATTGGGATTCGAACCTGGCGTCTCCACATGACAACAACGCCTCAGTATAGGACAGACGCGCTACATGCAAGGCTAACTTGACACCCTTACAAAGGTGTCTTAAGTATCCAGGTCTATCACAAACCTGACACCCTTAAAATTATGTAGTCAAGATAGTTTGGAATCGTGTGTATAGTGCAGAAGAACAGACACAATATCACGAACTGGAGAGAACGATGATGCGCAGAGTAACCAGAGAATCTGGCCGACACTCGGGACTCTGGGGAAAGGGCAGACAGACACATAATCAGACTGCTACTATTATCATTAGTATTGGGACTCTTCATTTGCTGTTGCAGATGATGACGGAGTACGTATGGGAGTGTCCTGGGTGCTGTGATGTTCGTTATTAACTCAACTTAACTCATCATCCACCTGAATCCACAAGAATTCGTATCTAACTATTGACAGCTCCATGAGTTTGAGAAATGTATAGTAACCCAGCAATACCAACAACAGATCAAATAACAAACACCTAACACGTCGGACCGTAACGTTTGCTCTAGCTTATTGCAAAACATTTTAGAAGACACTCTATTTGCTGGTTCTTAAACAAGTGAATAGGTAGACCTATTTCATCATCATGTTTCATGCCGATAAACGTGGGCGGTCATGTTTCGCCGTCTCATCCGATCACCAGATTTAGGAACAGTCAAAACATCTGATCGGAGGTGCCATGAAGAGATCAGTACAAGAATCGGTACAACTATCTTGGAACAGTCATAACATCTGATGGGAGGTGCTATGAAGAGATTCGTAGCTGGCTGTTGAAAGAGGGGACTGAGAACGTATGGAAATGTCCTGAGTGCAGTGATGTCGGTTCTTACCTAAACTCAACTCAACTAGTACAATAATGAGTACAACTATATCGGACCAGCCATAATATCAGTTGGGAGGTGCCTTGTTGAGATTAGAACAAGAATCTCAATGGTAAAGGATGCCTTTTGCAAGATGGAAAACATACTGACAGATGCAACAAGAAAAAGAGTGTTGAAATGCTACATAAATCCAGTACTTTGTGTACGGATGTGAGACGTTTATGATGAACAGACATGCTGAAATAGCAATAATAACAACAATAATACAATAACAATAACAACAGCAGCAACAACAACAATAATAACAACAATAATAATAGTAATAATAACACAACAATAATAACAACAGCATCAACAGCAACAATGACAACAACAATAATAACAACATTAAAAACAACAGTATTATCAATAGTAGCAATAAAAATAATAACAATTACAACAATAGACCCTCTACTTACGGACAAATTAACTCGACATGTCAGATTTTATCAGAGTCCCAACTCCTCATGCGTGACTAGATTAGAATCTATCCATTTATCCGACCTGCAACAGAATAACGACAGTTAAACTATAATTCTGTTTTTCTAACCACGACTCTAACAGACGAATGAGAGGGTTAAATTATAATGCTTTTT
Source organism: Cepaea nemoralis (assembly GCA_014155875.1). Classification (NCBI taxonomy): domain Eukaryota; kingdom Metazoa; phylum Mollusca; class Gastropoda; order Stylommatophora; family Helicidae; genus Cepaea; species Cepaea nemoralis. The sequence continues at coordinate 127,812 of JACEFZ010001010.1, forward strand.
TTTCTACACGACACTCGAAACAAAATGAAAGAGTTAAACTATAGTTCTGTCTTCTAACTGGCCTGCATCAGATACATATCTGGACAGTGGTCACGGCTCAATCTCCGGCAGAGACAGGATTATTTTTTCCGACCAGTCTCCAGGGTTGACCCAGCAGCCGAGGTTAGCGAGTTCAACTCATACACCTGTCAGTTGGACTAAAATGTCCTTGACTTGGAGACATAAATTACAAGTACCACAGAAGTCGGTGTGGGTTCGCCTAATGGCGAGGGACTCTAGTGTAAGGGAAAGCTAATCCACACGCAACAATCAGTTCAGTGCACTAGAAGCAGTATCATGCGAATGGACTACGCTTGAGTTCTAAGCTTGTGATATATGGTGGTGTATCAATATATGGTGGTGTATCAATATATGGTGGTGTATCAATATATGGTGGTGTATCAATATATGGTGGTGTATCAATATATGGTGGTGTATCAATATATGGTGGTGTATCAATATATGGTGGTGTATCAATATATGGTGGTGTATCAATATATGGTGGTGTATCAATATATGGTGGTGTATCAATATATGGTGGTGTATCAATATATGGTGGTGTATCAATATATGGTGGTGTATCAATATATGGTGGTGTATCAATATATGGTGGTGTATCAATATATGGTGGTGTATCAATATATGGTGGTGTATCAATATATAGTGGTGTATCAATATATAGTGGTGTATCAATATATGGTGGTGTATCAATATATGGTGGTGTATCAATATATGGTGGTGTATCAATATATGGTGGTGTATCAATATATGGTGGTGTATCAATATATAGTGGTGTATCAATATATGGTGGTGTATCAATATATGGTGGTGTATCAATATATGGTGGTGTATCCATTATATGGTGGTGTATCAATATATGGTGGTGTATCAATATATGGTGGTGTATCAATATATGGTGGTGTATCAATATATGGTGGTGTATCAATATATGGTGGTGTATCAATATATAGTGGTGTATCAATATATGGTGGTGTATCAATATATAGTGGTGTATCAATATATGGTGGTGTATCAATATATGGTGGTGTATCAATATATGGTGGTGTATCATTATATGGTGGTGTATCAATATATGGTGGTGTATCAATATATGGTGGTGTATCAATATATGGTGGTGTATCAATATATGGTGGTGTATCAATATATGGTGGTGTATCAATATATAGTGGTGTATCAATATATGGTGGTGTATCAATATATGGTGGTGTATCAATATATGGTGGTGTATCAATATATGGTGGTGTATCAATATATGGTGGTGTATCAATATATGGTGGTGTATCAATATATGGTGGTGTATCAATATATGTGGTGTATCAATATATGGTGGTGTATCACTATATGGTGGTGTATCAATATATGGTGGTGTATCAATATATGGTGGTGTATCAATATATGGTGGTGTATCAATATATGGTGGTGTATCAATATATGGTGGTGTATCAATATATGGTGGTGTATCAATATATGGTGGTGTATCAAATATGGTGGTGTATCAATATATGGGTGTGTATCAATATATGGTGGTGTATCAATCTATGGTGGGTATCAATATATGGTGGTGTATCAATAATGGTGGTGTATCAATCTATGGTGGTGTATCAATATATGGTGGTGTATCAATTATATGGTGGTGTATCAATATATGGTGGTTGTATCAATATATGGTCAATATATGGTGGTGTATCAATATATGGTGGTGTATCAATATATGGTGGTGTATCAATATTATGGTGGTGTATCAATATATGGTGGTGTATCAATATATGGTGGTGTATCAATATATGGTGGGTAATCAATATATGGGTGGTGTATCAATATATGGTGGTGTATCAATATATGGTGGTGTATCAATATATGGTGGTGTATCAATATATGGTGGTGTATCAATATATGGTGGTGTATCAATATATGGTGGTGTATCAATATATGGTGGGTACAATGGTATTATCAATATATGGTGGTGTATCAATATGGTGGTGTATCAATATATGGTGGTGTATCAATATATGGTGGTGTATCAATATATGGTGGTGTATCAATATATGGTGGTGTATCAATATATGGTGGTGTATCAATATATGGTGGTGTATCAATATATGGTGGTGTATCAATATATGGTGGTGTATCAATATATGGTGGTGTATCAATATTGGTGGTGTATCAATTATTGGTGGTGTATCAATATCTGGTGGTGTATCAATATATGGTGGTGTATCAATATTATGGTGGTGTATCAATATATGGTGGTGTATCACTATTTGGGTGTATCAATATATGAGTGGTGTACAATATATGGTGGTGTATCAATATATGGTGGTGTATCAATATATGGTGGTGTATCAATATATGGTGGTGTATCAATATATGGTGGTGTATCAATATATGGTGGTGTATCAATATATTGGTGTGTATCAATATATGGTGGTGTATCAATATATGGTGGTGTATCAATATATGGTGGTGTATCAATATATGGTGGTGTATCAATATATGGTGGTGTATCAATATATGGTGGGTCTCGCAATAGTATGTGGTGTATCAATATATGGTGGTGTATCAATATATGGTGGTGTATCAATATATGGTGGTGTATCAATATATGGTGGTGTATCAATATATGGTTGTGTACTCAATATATGGCTGGTGTATCAATATAGGTGTTGTATCATAAGGTGGTGTATCAATATATGGTGGTGTATCAATATATGGTGGTGTATCAATATATGGTGGTGTATCAATATATGGTGGTGTATCAATATATGGTGGTGTATCAATATATGGTGGTGTATCAATATATGGTGGTGTATCAATATATGGTGGTGTATCAATATATGGTGGTGTATCAATATATGGTGGTGTATCAATATATGGTGGTGTATCAATATATGGTGGTGTATCAATATATGGTGGTGTATCAATATATGGTGGTGTATCAATATATGGTGGTGTATCAATATATGGTGGTGTATCAATATATGGTGGTGTATCAATATATGGTGGTGTAATCAATATATGGTGGTGTATCAATATATGTGTGTGTATCAATATATGGTGGTGTATCAATATATGGTGTGTATCAATATATGGTGGTGTATCAATATATGGTGGTGTATCAATATATGGTGGTGTATCAATATATGGTGGTGTATCAATATATGGTGGTTGTATCATATATGGTGGTGTATCAATATATGGTGGTGTATCAATATATGGTGGTGTATCAATATATGGTGGTGTATCAATATATGGTGTGTATCAATATATGGTGGTGTATCATATAGTGGTGGTGTATCAATATATGTGGTGTACTCAATATATGGTGGTGTATCAATATATGGTGGTGTATCAATATATGGTGGTGTATCAATATATGGTGGTGTATCAATATATGGTGGTGTATCAATAATATGGTGGTGTATCAATATATGGTGGTGTATCAATATATGGTGGTGTATCATATATGGTGGTGTATCAATATATGGTGGTGTATCAATATATGGTGGTGTATCAATATATGGTGGTGTATCAATATATGGTGGTGTATCAATATATGGTGGTGTATCAATATATGGTGGTGTATCAATATATGGTGGTGTATCAATATATGGTGGTGTATCAATATATTGGTGTGTATCAATATATGGTGGTGTATCAATATATGGTGGTGTATCAATATATGGTGGTGTATCAATATATGGTGGTGTTAATATATGGTGGTGATCACTTTGGTGTTGTATCAATATATGTCGGTGTATCAATTATGGTGGTTGTATCAATATATGGTGGTGTATCAATATATGGTGGTGTATCAATATATGGTGGTGTATCAATATATTGTGGTTAATCAATATATGGTGGTGTAATCAATATATGTGTGTATCAATATATTGTGGTGTATCAATATATGTGTGGTGTATCAATATTATTGTGTATCAATCTATGGTGGTGTATCAATATATGTGTGTATCATATATCGTGGTGTATCAATATATGGTGGTGTATCAATATAATGGTGGTGTATAAATATATGTTGGGTGTATCAAGATATGGTGGTGTATCAATATATAGTGGTGGTAAATCATTATATGGTGTTGTATCAATCTATGGGTGGTGTTCAATATATGGTGGTGTATAATGCAAGACGTGTCTGAGATTGTTCTAAGAAGGAACAGCGGCGATTAGAGCAACCGGCCAACGCACATAGTATTCCTTGACCTAGAATATGCGAGGATGTAACACTTTACGTCCCAGTGAAAGCTTCTATGGCAGGGCCATGGCGATTGTTGTTAATGGTGGGCAATGGTATATATTGTTAATGGTGGACAATGTCATATATTGTTAATGGTGGACAATGTCATATATTGTTAATGGTGGACAATGTCATATATTGTTAATGGTGGACAATGTCATATATTGTTAATGGTGGACAATGACACATGTTGGGCCTTTTTAAATTGCCATCTAATACTCTAAAATGACAAATAAACATGAGAGGGGTTTGGTTACTTTATCTCATCAGAGTCTAAACGTAGCAGACAGTTTGAGTATACATTAAATAGTGAAACTGCGGCAATCTTTGGTATTGTAAACATATAAAATAGCACGAAGTAGTGCAGTTTTACAGAA
>JACEFZ010001010.1:137500-141240 GCA_014155875.1 Cepaea nemoralis
CGACATATTGTAAAAGATATGCAAGCTAACTAACGCGTGAACTAACGAGTCATATTTGCATTTCCTACATTACCTTGGTGTCATCTGTAATCTTGACACTTGGCACAGGAGTGATAACTCACAATCTCCATAAAGCTCAACGGACGACAAGCAGTAGAAAATAAACACAACCGCTTCTGGTCGCCGCTGGACAAGACAAAACAAAACAAGACAAGACATTCTTCTTACGCTCCTGTTAAATAGATTCTTCATCACGTGGTGCTGTGCCGTAAAAACGTATCCCGACCATCTGGAAGTCAAGCGAAAAACGAATGTTTGGAGATTGCTCACTTTTCCAGATGATTGCCTGTCTAACCAGTAGAGGCCCATTGATTGTGTTGGACAAGTTTGTCAAAGAAATAAACGAAAAGAAAAAGCTCTATCGATTGAACAGACGTGACATGCGGAAACTAGGCATTGAAATGTGTTAATGAGAATGGGAATGTAAATGTCGAATGTTGGGAAACACGGAACATGGGAACAAGAATGAGAAAACAGCTGACGTGTACAGGAAAACAAAGGGCACGAAGATGAAAACTAAAGAAAGGTATTGGCACCAAATGGGCAAAGTTAAGATGACAAATGATGAAGGGAAAAAAACACAAACAATTAAGTCATGAAAATAAGAAAGTGTATTTTCGTCTGGTTCCTTTCATCCACATCCTTATAACTGGCTGTCTTCTTGACTCCTGTCTCTCATCAATATCTTTGTTATTGCTTTTTTTATTTTCTATCTTATTTCTTTTCCTCGATATCTTAATCAGTTTAATGTTATGATTATGATTATTATGATTATTATGATTATATTATTATTATTATTATTATTATTATTATTATTATTATTATTATTATTATTATAGAGGCAGCTCCCTTCCGCCTCGCGTTTCGAAGGTTGCACGTTCGATCCCAGGTTACGTCATTCGGTTCATGAGTGCAATTTTCTCGGAGACTCCTGAGGATCGTCGCAGGAGCTACGGAGTTCGTGCTTTGTGCGACGCTTTCGGCAGGCTGCTCTGTGGAAAGAGACCGATCCATATGGGATAAAATTCCGCTGCAGTGAAGACGACCCTTTTGTCGTTTAATCCCTTTAATCTATTATTATTATTATTATTATTATTATTATTATTATTATTATTATTATTATTATTATTATTTATTTATTTATTTATTTATTTATTTATTATCATCACCGTTGCTGATGTTGTTTAATATAATTGTTATTCATACTCCTCGTAACCTTCTAGTTAATTGTCTTCTTGCTCTTAATCAAAGTCCTCTTTTCTTCTTTGTTGTTGTTATTTCTTCTCGCTCTAATGTTATCATTCTTCTTTTCCTAACATATTTCTGTTCATTTCTTCTAATCCCGTCTGGCTCTTTCAATACCAGGATGTCACAGCATCTGCTCATTGCATGAAATAGCAATAACAGTACATTTCCCAGTCTATGACTTTCACTGGAGTCAAACATACAACAACTCTAGTCAAAAACCAACATTGCTGTGTTTCTTAACTATGATCTGGCTAAATGCAATCAGTCATGTGATGTTGATTGCTGAATATGCAAAATAGCAAATCTAGTACGCCATTTTGTTATGGCTACACTTTAAGAAAAGCCAATCATATATGCCATTTTGATTATTGTGCATGAAGGAGTCTCTGTGGCGAAGTGGTCAAGCCGTTTGACTCGTGCTCTGAAGGTTGTGGGTTCGATTCCGGGCCGCGTCCTTCGGTTTACGAGTTAAATGTTTCGGAGACTCCTGTGGGCTGTCGCTAAAAGCTACGGAGTTCGTGCTTTGTGCGACGCTTTCCGTGCTGCGGAAAGAGACCGAGCCATATAGGATAAAACCCGGTGCAATGAAGTCGACCCTGTCGACTTTTAAGCGACTTTGTTTGATTATTGTGCTTCAAATATAACCAATCATGCATGGCATGTTGACTGGGACATATGAAGAATAGCCAATGGCACACGACATGTTGATTATCATACATGAAAAAATAGCAAATCACACACGACATGTGTATTAGCATCAAGAAGAATAGCCAATGGCACACGACATGTTGATTAGTATACACAAAGAACAGCCAATCAAACGATGCATTGATTGGTATACACGAGGAATCGCTCAAGGTGCGTCGTTTGGGACGAAATATTAACCAGTCCCAAGGCTAGAATTCACCTCCTTTTCACCCCTTACCCCTGTGTTATACCCTTACACACTGCCTGCTCTCGCAGTATGTAACAGCTTAAAGCAGTATTCCTATTCCGTTCTCTATTTTCGTTTCTATTCTTCTTGTTGGGATCTCCTGGGATATCTTGGCATTTCCTGACTTAAGAGAAATGAACCAGGTGCAATATTTAGCATCACTCAGCCTTAATAAATTCAGCATTCGACAAAATAATAGGAGAATATAGCTCAGTGGTAGAGCATTTGAGTGCAGATCGAGAGGTCCCCGGTTCAAACCCGGGTGTCCCCTGTTAATTATTTTTGGGAGTCTCCGTGGTGAAGTAGTCAAGCCGTTTGACTCGGACTCCGAAGGTTGTGGGTTCGATTCCGGACCGCGTCCTTCGGTTCATGAGCTAAATTTTTCGGAGACTCCTGTGGGTCGTCGCTAGAGCTACGGAGTCTGTGCTTTGTGCGACGTTTTCCGTGCTGCGGAAAGAGACCGGGCCATATGGGATAAAACCCGGTGCAATGAAGTCGACCCTGTCGACTTTTAAGCGACTTTTTTTCAGCCTTAATAAAACACAGCGCAAACTAACAATTATAATAACTTAAGAAATATTCGTTGTGTTTCTTCCTCTATCACGCCTATACCTATCATCTGTTCAATAGATGTAAACAAAAAGTTGGTTTGGACCAGCCGTGGCACATAATCAGATGAACAAGTATTATAATGTAGAGTTCCGTTCACTGAACATTACAACTGCGGAAGATGCCACGAAATAAAACAGATAACACGATGACTCTAGTATGGCGATATATCGCCCTTCTGTCTAAATGGGAGGTCATATGTGGCGATATATTATTCTTCAGCACTGAATCAGCTAAACGAAATCCATGTAAAATAGTGATGGTACATGAGAAAGACGCCGTTGGAACTACATCGGCCATGTACTCAGAATGGACAAGACAAGACTCCCCTACCAAGCCCTCATATGGTCACCGGTAGGGAAAAGAAAACGGAGAAGACCACGAGAGACCCTGCGTAGAACCATCATTAGAGAAGGCTCATTCAATGGCCAAGTAGATATCCAAGATCTACAACGATAGCAGCGAACCGCCAAGCATGGAGAGACAGGACTTCTGCCCTATGCGCCGCCTTAGGCTCAAGAGGAAAGACTAACTAAACTAACTAACATGAGGAAACTAGACGCAGAAAACCACCCACAGTCATCACAGAAATCCATTTGAAAGATGTTATATGAGGAAACTGGACGCAAAAAATCACTCACATTGAACACAGAAATCCATTTGAAAGATGTTATAAAAGGAAACTAGACGCAGAAAACCACTTACAGAGATTACAGAATCCCATTTGAAAGATGTTAAATGAGGGAACTAGACACAGAAAACCACTCACATTGATCATATAAATCCATCTGAAAGATGTTATATGAGGAAACTGGACGCAGAAAACCACTCACAGTGATCCCAAAAAAATATCATATGTATAAAAAATTTTGCATCACCAGCGAAGATT
>JACEFZ010001011.1:0-129259 GCA_014155875.1 Cepaea nemoralis
ACAACATGTCACACAACAAATATCTGAAGAGGTGTCAATCAAAATAGCATTGTTAGCTTTCATACGTTGGCGGCCAAGGCACTTATTAGAATAATGGCCATAGCTGGAACAAAAAAAACATTTGATTGCACGCCTGTATGCTGATCTTTTATTTTGTTGCTTCTTGATAACACTTTCAAGATGCGCCGGGTAGTTTGGCTAATTGTCACACATAGAGTAAGTGTTATGCAAAAGTTGACAGTAAATACATTTTGACACTTTTCTATCTTTGATGTCGTGTTTCTGAAAGGGTTGTCTGTTATTCTGATAGTTTTTTGGTTGGTCTTTCACAAAGGAAACTATTTCAGAGTCATTTGAAGTCTTAAAAATATCTCTGTTAGAAGAAAAATATGCTGAGCCTTTTTTCTCAAACTGCTCGATGTTCTCACTGTCTGACTGCTGCAAACATTTAGCAAAAGGCGATGGTATAGTGGATATAACCTTATCCATAGCTATTAGGTTTTTTAATCTATCAAAGTCTTTTCCTATGTTAGCTGCTTTAAGCCACTGTTTAGTACACTCTGCACATTTGAAACATAATCAATGAACGTTTCACTAGGTTTAGGTTTTAAATTTGAGAACTGAACCTGATACCCAGGGGCATCAAGTAAAAAGTGCTGCATAATTCTGTCATGGATGTATTGATAGCTAGATCTAAGCTCAATTGGTATAGATTCTATTACTTTAAGGGGCTCACCACTCAGATTCTTCATATAAATTGGAGCCCACATCTCTAATGGAAACTTGGTGATATTAAATTGATACTCTACATTCTCTGTCCAGGCTGATATGGAATCTTCTTTGCATATGGTTTGATAATATTTTGTATTTGTTGAACTTATTTTCCTCTTGTTGACTTTTTAATTTAGTGGCAGAGATCTCTGCGTGTGAGTCTACATCCATACCTTTCATCTTTAATTGTGTCTCTGATTCTACTTGTATTTGCTTTTCCTTTAGATCTAATTCCCTTTGTTTAATTTCTTTGTCTTGCTCTAACTGCTTTTGCTTTAATTCCTTCTCCTGTTGTAACTGTTGTTGTTTAATTTGTTTGTCATCTTCTAGCTGTTTTTGTTTTGTTATCTCAGCTAGTTGTGCCAGCTTCTTTTGATGTTGTCTATCTCGTGCACGTTCGTCTCTCTCAGCGTCCTTTATTTTCTTTAAATCTTTTAATCAGCATATTCTTCTAGCTCTTTACCTGTATATTGTAATTGTTTACCAGCTTTTATAAAGTCCTCTAATGTTGCCATGCTGTTGAGTAATTAGCTTGCGTTGACTAACACTGATTTGTTTAATCAATTATTTATCTTTGATGTGCTATGTTTGTCACTTGATGAGGACTATCAATTGTATTCTCAGTTTATTTGATGAGAAACAAAAAAAATTTTTAAATTATTATTACCACAATTATCCTTGAAAACTAGTGCACAAAATATGCTAGTGTATCACAAGCTGAAAAAGAGATGCACTATTAATCACATTGCATGCCAAAAATATAGGTATACTCAACTTAATGTTCCCGAGAATCAGGGAACGGAACTCCGTTGACACAGGTCACTTTGTTAGGTACTTTGGGATAGAGGCACGTTTCGTAATGAGGACCCTTTATTTGGCATACCGGTATACGTACTCAGCTGTTGTTCGCCCTCTGATACATAGGGCAGCAGTACTTATTACTATTGCACGATATGATCAACCCGACAACTAAGGACAATGACTTTGACAATGACAGACCCACGAACAACTAGAATATGTAATAATTAAATTTAAAGTCAATGTCCTGTCTTCGTTCTAACAGTATTTTCCTTTCGTAACTAACCTAGTTAATCTATGTAAGTGTTGTGCAGCCAAGTCTCATCTGCGTGACCGAAAATAGTTCCACCGTGACGGTAAACAAAGAGAAAGTAGGACCAAAAATATCAATAACTGCTTTTAAATAAATAAAAATACCATAATAATGTTTAAATAAATAAATATATTCATTTAATAAGTCAAATAAACAAATAATAAATAATATAAAGCACAGATTCAGGCGATACAGCCGCTTGGCGATTTTGTAAACACTCGATTGCTGTATGCAAATGACCTAGGACAACTGTTTGTCAATCATTCTACGTCAGAGGCGCAGCGCTATTTTTAGTTTTCAAAAATCGATATTGCCGGCTGGCTGTGTATCGCTCCGCCATGAATCATGTTTGGTGCTTATTCATAAATAAATTGGTAAATACATAAATGAAATATGAGAAAATAAGAATATTACTACTTACAGCTTTGAAGAATACATGATTTCACTAATAAACATTTCATAAGCACAATTAAACAATCTATTTCGTCACGATAGGCATATTCTCTAGCCCGCAAATTGTTCTCGTCTGCACAGATTACCGTCACTGACACAAATTAGATCCTAGTCCAGAGCCGTGGCTGAGTGGATTTGCTTGGCTCTTTCGTCCAAGCACCACTTCTGACACCACAATTAATCCTATGCCTGTCAACAACTCATGTTTCAGGCATCATCGGATTACTTCTCCCACACCATACAAGAAACTTGCAAGTCGTGTGCGAGGAATGAAATGGTACATTTTATTGCCGTTGGCTCTTTACAATTGCAAAACCGTCGCTATCTAATCACACATAAAGTCACAATATTCTCTATCACTAGTTTTCCTAAACCCTATAGCTAATCTCTATCTACTAGGCTATATGAAAACACATATCTATTCTATACGATGTGAACACTACAAAGTCAGTCCCCCGTCTGACGTTTTCTCCTTCCGTGGTCACACACCACGCGGATCGACCTTGACCTTGGTGCGTGTTGCCTCACATGGCACGCTGATCGCAGACGTGGTATGTTGAGTGGATACTCAACTTCTCCGTGGCTACCACGAGGCGTGATGCTATCGTGATTAGAGTGCTAACTCTCTGAACAACGCCTGCGTGTCTCATGAGGGAATGGATAACCATCTCCCATTACCTCATCTCCCCTGCCCTTACCTCGGGCACCGTATCACCTCCTGGCCTCTTCAAGATTGACTGCTCTTCCTGGCGGAGGGGATGCGGTCGAGTCTTTGACACTTTCTGATGGAGAGAAAAAAACAGCGAGGGGTAGCATCTATAATGGATCTGGAGAGATCCATCCATCAAAGTATATTGAACTGTGTCAGACAGATTACTACTGGTGAAGTTAAGAAGGCAAAGCTTTTTATCTCAACATCATAGAACAGACAGCAGTGAAGACAGTACCGTTGAATATTATAGTGATTTGAAGCATGCCTTCAAGAAGTGCAAGTATTCAGCATCACACATTATAATGTGTGATCTTAATGCTGAAGATGGAAATCAACAAGACAGATGCACAGTAGGCAAGCGTGTACTAGAGGAGCGGATTGAAAGAGGTTGCAGAATTGTAAAGAGGGTAAAGAGCATGATATGATTATTGGACATTTGGAAACACATGGAACCAACAACATCCAAGGAGATTATGGATCTCCAAACAATAAGATCAGAAACCAGATTTATTACACCCTTATCAACAGAAGATTTCGAAATGCCTTAAAAGTCTCAAAAACAATACTAAATGCAAACTGCTACAGCAACAATAGATTAATTATAAGCAATATGCATATAAAATCAAAGAAGGTCAAATTTACCCCACACAATTTGATTTACGTGCACTAAAAAGTGAGGTGATAAAAGATAAATTCAACGTAGAGGTAAAGAACAGATTTGATGCATTGTCCGATCTGGAAATTATATTTCAAGATGTCAGTGACCAATTGGAAATATTGAAGATCTCAGGCAAACTGCAGCAACAGTTATCCCAAAAATGAAGATGATCGGACGTAATAAATGGATGACGGAAGACATCTTAAACATAATGGAAATAAGAAAAAATAATTTTAAAAAAAATAACCATGTAGAATTTGAAGAGATTCGCGTGAAAATTTGAACATTGTGCAAAGAACCATGGCCTGAGGAAAACTTCAGGGAAAATGAAAACCAACACAACACCCGAAATACCAAATGAATGCACAAAAGAATTAATGACATGACTAAGAAAAGAAAACACACATCAGTGAGTTTCCTAAAAACGAACGATGCCAAACTTATAATGGAAACAAAATCGGATTTTACATGCGTGGTCAGATTACGTGAAAGATCTTTATAGCGACACAAGAAAGGAACGGGACTTCCGGTCACGAACATGGAGCAGAGGCAGTGAAAGGTTAAGGCCTCTGAAGTGTTTATGCTCGTGGTCACCGTTTGCAACCGCATTTTCCTCATGTTGGACTGGTAGTTTAAGATTCCGTCGCCCTGCTACTGAGTTGAGTGCGTGGCGCGACGCTGTGAGCTGTGAATTTCGTGTGAAATGCTTTTAAATCTGCCCAAATTTGTGGAGCGTGATCTGCATGTTCAGAGCAATGACGGCTGGCTATGTCTCAGAATTGACGGGTTTTTATGCCTTATGCAGAAATGTGTAGCTGCTGGTCTTCTGGTTGACTGCCGCTTCCTTTGACGAAGAATTGTGTTTTGTGGAGGACTGTTGTTTTGGCATTCTGGAAACGGCATTATGTATAGTGAAATGTTGTTTAAATCTCTCCGAGGTGTTGTGGCGTGAATTGCACGCTGGAAAAATAGTGTAGCTCGCTAGAAAACATCTAGAAATGGAACAACAACATCTAGAAATATCTGCATGCATGGCGGCGGGGTGTGACGCAGAAGTGACCGGTTTTGTTTTGTTTTTGACCTTGTTTTCTAATGACTGCCATTTCCATCGATGATGAACTGTATTTTCGTAGAGTACTTTTGTGTTGGCATTCTGGCGACGGCATTATGTACAGTGTGTGTGTGTGTGTGTGTGTGTGTGTGTGTGTGTGTGTGTGTGTGTGTGTGCGTGTGTGTGTGTGTTTGTGTGTGTGTGCGTGCGTGTGTGTGTGTGTGTGTGTTTTTTGTTTTTTTTTTACATCTGTTCGAGGTTGTTTTGCCGCATGAACTACATTTCGGAGAAAAAATGGCGTGGCTGGCTGGAAAACATCTAGAAACGGAACAACAACATCTAGAAATATCGAGCCTGTAGGCTAACATCTGGTTGGGATAGTGACTGCCACTTCCATCAAGGATGAACTGCATGTTTCATAGAGGACTTTTGTGTTGGCATTCTGGCGACGGCATTGTGTACAGTGAAAGTTTTTACATCTGTCCGATGTTGTTTTGTTTCGTGAACTGCATTTCGGAGATAAAATGGCGTGCTTACTAGAAAACATCTAGAAACGGAACACCAACAATTAGAAACATCGAGACTTTGTAGGAGAACATCTGGTTGGGAAAGTGACTGCCACTTCCATCAAGGATGAATGTTTCATGAAGGACTTTTGTTGTGACATTCTGGTGGCGGCATTATCTACAGTCTGCCTGAGCGGGCTGTTGTTTGTATCTTTTCAACTTTTCACATGGGGCAGTGAGAAACATTTTATGTGATATTCCCTGGCACAGGAACGGAGCATAATGGGGACGACCCGTTGCTGTGATGTTGGAACCGCGACTGAACTGAACTGAACTGAACTGAACAAGAGAGGAACAGCATTATATTCTGAGTAATAATGAAGGACCATCAATTTTGAAGATGGACGTTCAGAATGTTCTTAACAATATGAGAACTGGCAAGATCCCGGGTCCAAATAACATGACAACAGAAATTATCAATGCCTTAAAAGATTATGGATTAGACCAGGTCACCAGACTGTTGAACACAATATATGATACTAGAGATATATCTTCTGGATTATGTAAATCTATATTTATTGCAATCCCGAAGAAAAAATAAACCTTTCAGTGTGATCAATATCGAAAAAGTAACACACTGAGCCACATCATGAAGATTTTGCTAAGAATTATCATGCAAAGAGTTAGGAAGAAAATACTACACGAAACAGGGGAAGAACAACGTGGGTTCGTAGAAGGTAAGGGTACTGCAAATGCTGCGTATTCGAGTATTGTATAAAATTAAACAAAGACCTACATCTTTGCTTCATTGACTACACAAAAGCTTTCGATAAAGTAAGACATATCAACACGATGAAGATGCTTGCAGATCTAAATATTGATGGGAAAGACCTTGGACTTGTACCCCCCCCCCCCCCTCCAAAAAATAAATATTGCAAAAACAACAAGCTGCCATAAAGATTGTTAATTAAGTAGGTTAATATCAACCTATTAAGAGAGGTATGAGACAGGGATGTGTAATGTCTCCAGATATTTTTTTTCCCTGTACAGTGAAAATATTTTCAGAAATGTTGAAGATATGTAAGGAATCAGTATTGAGGGACATAATATCAATGACATTAAATATGTGGAGGATATAGTATTGATCGCAGACAATGAACAGGTTCTGCAACATTAGTATACGCGGGTTTTGCACACAGTGAACAACTAGGGTTAGAATTAAATTGTATGATTATGGTCGTCACTAAGAAGAAGTATAATAAAAAGATATTAGCAACAAGAAAAAGAGTGTTCAAGTGCTACATAGAGCCTGTACTTTATGTATTAATGTGAAGTGCGGACAATAGGCAGACATGCTGAAAAACAGCTAATGGCTTTGGAAATGTGGTTTCTGAAGAAAATGCAAAGAACAGACAGAAATACCAATGACCAAGTGCTACAAGAAACAATTTTTGGACACGTTATGAAATCCAATAAATTGGAGAACGTGGTAACAACTGGCAAGATTGGGGGGGGGGGGGGGGGGGGGGGAAGAGAGAGAAAAGAGAGACACAGACAGACAGACAGACAGACAGACAGACAGACAGACAGACAGAGAACAGGGGGAATACACAGAAGTACATCCCTGGGTGGTTTGGCCAAGCGGTATGGTCGATACAAGAACAAAGAGCTCATCCATGACTATAGTGATCGTGTCAGATGGAGAAACATGACCGCCCACGCTTATCGGCATGGCACAGGATGATGATGAATAAGAGTGCACTGACCATTAGGCGACCCCTCCCTACGTTGTGTGATCTCTGCCTTATTAGAATCTCTCGTGTGAGCAGAAGCACACCCAGTCTGGCACCCACACAGGCAGTCACTCCACTGTAAATCGGGGACGTAAATTACAAGTACTTCTGAAGTCTGAGAAGGGTTCGCCTGATGGCGAGGGACACTGGAAATAGGGAAAGCTAACCCTGACGCGAAATTAGTCCAGTGCATGTAGTACTAGTAGCGGTAGTAACTTCTAGTAGTGGCGCATGCGTGGGGATTGACACCCTCCTCTCCCAGTTCAAAGCGAGCGAACCCAAAAATAACCTCAATGTGCCCCTAAGGTATCGAAATACGCCACTGAAGTCATTTTTCCATTCTATCATTACCCCTACCCCGTTCAACCTCAGATGAAAAGTTACATTGGGGTCCATCGCCTGCCTCAGTAATAATCCTATGACCGAGTCTGCCACAATTCGGATATTAATTTGAAGACGGCTGTTGTCCAAAGAGGGTAATAATTTATTGTACTAGATTCATTGGCAAATCTTCATTATACGAGGTGGCTTCAAATGAAAACATTAAAAGTGTGATATATATTACAATAACCATGTCATTGTCGTGTTACCTGTCAATTTTGTTGTTAAGGATGTCAAGAGTGTTAAGAGCGTGACATCATGGTGCAGACGACCACGGTGACGTCATAAGGACAGTTTAAAGATGGCCGCCCCACTTTTGACATGCACCAAAGAGGACCGGAGTGAGTTCCCTTGAAGCAAGATGGCGGGACATTTTTTCGTCCCGTAACATGGAACGTGTTTTTTCCGAAATGTGTATGGATTAAGTGTTTTTTTCGTGGTGAAATGGAGTTCGGACCGTGCAACGGAGTTCGTGCACGTGCGTCCGGTCTTCTTTCGGCGTATCATCGGCGCCCGTTGGCGATAGTTAAGCCTAACATGACGACCAGACGACCAGCTAGGACACAACGTGGTAAGAGGGCGGGCGCGCGCAGAATGTGACAGATTGAGTATCGGAAATGTTCGAGTACTGTACTGGAACTGTGCATCATTTAGTCAACGCCGACCCATTCTTGAAAAACTACTCTACGGAAACGATATTGTAGTCTTGCAAGAAACACAGCTCACCGACGGAACAGTCAATGTTGCGGGATTTCAGGGTTTCTTTAACAGGCGGCACCTCGGACAGGCCATTCTGGTCCGCGACAACGTACTAGTGTCTGAGATCGATATGTCCGCCTGGAACAGCGATGCCCTGCAAGTGCAGGCATTAAGAATAATGACACCTGTGCAGCTTGTAATCGTTAACGTCTATGCGCGAAATGGGAAGGTCGACGTGCGACAATGGCAGAGTTTGTTCGATATGGATGAAAGGCATATCATCTACTGCGGGGACTTCAATGCCAGAGGCAGTCAATGGGGGAATTGCATCACCAATAGACAGGGAGAAGATTTGGAGGACGCCCTGGCATCTGCTGCCCTAATCTGTCTGAATGATGGGAAGGTCACTAGAATGGCCACTCGACCATGCGACTCTGACAGCATCATTGACTTGGCTCTGGTGTCGCCCACCATCGCACCAAGGTGCCGGTGGGGCACACTGGGATACCACGATAGTGACCACTACCCTTGTGTCATCCTGATCAAGAAAGACGGGGCCATGAGTCAAAGAAACAAGACCAATGCCTTCCCGTACGACACCACTGGTCAAGACGCCATAAGCAAGATCAGAAGAAGGAAACTAACTTCCTCCCGTAGGAGACAAGAAAGATGGCTGCAGCCACCATGGTGGAATGGAGAGGTCGAGAAGGTGTGGCTGGGAAAGAGGCAGGCTGTCAAAGACTGGCAAAAGGCCAGATAAGGCTAACATGCCACAGGTTGAGTTGGCGAACCTGAAGACTGAGGTCGTTAGGATGACGACTTTATTCAAATCCTGCGCCAAACAGGCCAAGGCCGACAAATGGGACGAGTTCTGCAGGAAGGTGTGCTCCGAGCAATCTCTTACGACATTCTGGCGCCTCCACAAGAGCATGAACGGTGCTGCACAACGTAGGGGTATTCCAGACTTTCAAGGCACAGACCTCGCATGGAAAAAGTCGGATGCGGATAAAGGTAAGGCCCTTCTTGCACGCTACATAGAACAGACTGACCAGAAAGACGAGCCCGCCAGACAGAGGACCACAACAACACTCTCTCAGTTGTGCGAGGGGGTCGGGACAGACGAAGAATGGACAATCACAGTTGAGATATTGCGTGCGATGCTCAAGAAATCACCTAACACCGCCCCAGGCCCAGACGGCATCCGATATGGTGACCTAATGGTGATATCAGATGATGACATGGAAGAACTGGCCAGAGAATTCAACACCAGTATCCAGAGGGGTCAGGTCAAAGAAGAATGGCTACACAGCTACTTGCTGCCGCTGCCAAAACCGAACAAAGACCACTCCAAGATAAGCGGCTACAGAATCATTACGATGCAGAATACTGTTGGCAAGCTACTGGAGAAAATTGTAGCACACAGACTTGCTTGGGACTTGGAACAGCTCGGCTGCTTCCCGCCCACACTTGGAGGATACAGACGCAACAAAGAGTCATGGCTGAATGCGGCGGTCTTTGCTCAAGATGTTTACGAAGGATTTCAGGTCAGAGAAGAGACATGTGCGGCCGCCATAGACTTAGAGGACGCATATAACAGAGTATCTTTCGAGCACTTGATGCAAACCCTCCTCAGACTGAAAGTGCACCCTCACCTTGTACGATGGATAGCTGCAGTTCTACTCCAAAGGAAGGTGGTGCTAAGATGCGGGAGTTGGTCTTCTGAGCCGATAACGATATGTCCAGGATTGCCGCAGGGTTCACCACTGTCACCAGTACTATTCAACGTGTATACGGTGCCGATCACTGAACAACAGTTGGATGGGAGGGGTAGGACTCTATCATTCGTTGACGACATCCTCGTGTATCGACAGGGTCGAGATAGACAGGCGGTTGCCAACTATATGCAGGGCGAACTAGATCGAATTTCCTCATGGTGTGCTGATGCCGATGCCCTTGTCAACCCTGCAAAGGCAACGGTTACATGGTTCTCACTAAACAACCATATTGTGAAAACAGACCTGCCGGCAGTAAGAATGGATGGGAGCATTCTGAGTAGAACCCAGTCAATGACATATCTTGGCGTGAGGCTTGATCGTAGCCTGTCCTTCAGAGATCATGTCGATTATGTCATAACGAAGGCTCGAAAAGGTTTGGCAGCAATGAGAGTCATGGCGACTGCCAATATCGAGCAAAGACTGCTATTACTTCTGTTCCAAGGACTTGTGCTTTCACGCATCGAGTATGCCCTGGCCATCCTCACTGTCAGCCCTACACAGATTGGAAGACTTGAAAAGGTACAAAACGAAGCCATGCGCATCATTTTGGGCTGCACGAGAGACACCAGCTGTGTAGCAATGAGATACCTCCTTGACTTCCCGACAATGGAACACAGGATCAAGATCTGGAGAGCTCGTGCATACTTAAAAATAAGTGCAGATGAGCAGCACCCTCTGCATGACGCTGTATTCAGAGAAAAGGGTGACAGGCTAAAGAGGGGCAAATCATGGATGGGTCGGGCGGAAGATGTCGTCGGACAGGTCTGCAGTCTTACCAGTATCAACCCCGGCAAGGAATGGGTGCCGGTGCCTCCAGCTTTTAAGTGTACCTTCTCCTGCATTATCACACTCGACAGACGGTGCAGAGAGCAGAACCCTGCCGCTGTCAATGCAGAGGTTAACGCGCTCATCTATGATCACTCAGATAGCCCCGAAGTGCTCATCTATACAGATGGATCTGTTGTAAAGCAGCAGAGAAGTGCGTGGGCATTTACAGCCCGTTCAGCGGGCCGAACCGTTCAAGAATCCAGTGGTGCCCACTCTATGACCACGAGCAGCATGACGATGGAGGTGATGGCAGTTACACAGGCTTTCATATGGCTGGAATCACAGCATTATACCAACGTGTGTGTACTAAGTGATTCAATGAGCATGATTCAGAAGGTCGAAGCTGGATCTGTACGTAGACAGTGGACTGAGTCGCTGCGGAAGTCTGTTGTCCGCAAAGTCACCTTCATCTTCGTCCCGGGACATGCGGGAGTCGAGGGAAATGAACGAGCTGATAAATTGGCTGGCTCTGCACCCCCTGTAGATGGCCAGCCCATGGATCGTGCCGATGTTATTAACGCCCTTAAAGATATGGCGAGAACAGAGGATTTTGACGCCAGTGATTCCACATCGCTTTCCAGGATGAAAGACCTGGGAGTAAGAATCGGCACAGCCAGACGCGAGAGGTACATCGGGAAAACAAAGCGCCTCGTCAACCAACACAGAACTGGCACTATTAGCCACCGGACGCTGATGCATATGCTGGGGGGAGGATCTGAGCACCTATGGACATGTCCGGAGTGCAACGAAGATACCCCAACTGATAACTAACTAACTAACTAACCAAAGAGGACCGTTCTGCTATCCGTTGTTTTTTTAAATCGGCGAAGGTGTGAAACCTAGAGAAATTCATTGGCGTATGAAGGTCCAGCATGGTGATGCATGCCTGTCAGTCCAGTAAGTATATGAGTGGAGTAGGAAGTTTAAAAACGGCGTGATGGCGATGAAGAGCCACAGCAGGTGGTTCATGAGTGGTTACACACGAGACCAAGAGAATTTTTTTCTATAGGAATACAAGCACTTATTGGCACTGGAGGACTTGCATTGAAATCAGTTGTGACTACATCGACAAATGATATGTTCGTTCTTTAATTTTTCAGAATACACGCGCGCGCACGCACACACACACACACACACACACACACACACACACACACACACACATACACACACACACACATTTAAGGTTTTCATTTGAAGCCTGCTGGTATATCTGTGTAGCCTAGTGTGACAATGAGTCAACCTGTTCCAGCCGTGTGTCACAGGTAGAAACCGTGTCCTGGTTGCTTGATTCGCCTGTCAAAACATACCGCTGTCTTCATGTGTTCCTTACCTACCTGCCACACTTCCTTTGTGTTTTCCTGTCAATGTGCATTGTTGGCCCAAAATGGATATATATGTAGATGTTGTTGTTGTCTGTTTACTTGGAATTGTGCTGTTTATTTTGGTGTGACGAAAGTTTATTTTATTAGCATGTCTGTCTGCCGATATTGCGGTTTATATGTCTGCGTGCCTGCCTGTCTGTGTGTATGCCTCATCAGTATATCCACCTGCCTGCCTGCCTGCGACGAGTCCCAATACTGATGGTACCAGTTGCAGTCTGAGTTTGTGTCCATCTGGCCTTTCCTCTGAGCTCTTAGTGTCCGCTGGATCTTCTGGCCACTCCATGCAGCACATGTTTCCCCAGGCAATGATGAGTGATCTGTTCTCCCACACTATTCACATGATCCCACATATCTAAGTAATAGTCCCAACAAAAGAATGCGGGTTGTTTTATTGTCTAGTGTCTAGTTGGCCATGCGTCGAAGTACACTTGTTCCTTGGAACAGTTGCATAATAATGTGGCAGTGTGTTGAAAGCAAGCAGAGGCCAAACCCAGCCAAGAGCACCACAATAAACACCAGCACGCAAAAGCCAAATTTCAAAGGGCCAAGCTGCAGGCTAGACGGAAAAGCTGACAAGAGAAAACAGAGTCACTGAACTTTGAAAGAGATACATGGAAGTTGTGGAAGCTAATAAAACTTAACGATGAGGGCACAGGGGAAAACTCAAAAACTGCACTACATACAGATGAAAACATCTTAACAGGAAAGCAAGCAGCTGACCATTTTGCGAACTCACTCGCACAAGATAACAATATCGAAATTAGTCCAGAGAAACAGCAAGAGATTCGAGAGAACTGGCAAAATACAGGACAGAATGAAATAGTACGTGAGGTTCTGGAGGCACCTATCACAATCAGCGAATTGGAGCTAGCCATATCAAAACTGAAAATGAAAAAGTTACCAGGTGCTGAGGGTATCTCCAATTAAATGATCAGGAACCTAGGAACAGGGGCCAAAGCAAAGCTGTTGTAGATCTTCAATAATAGTTGGACTTTAGGCAGTGTTCCACAAGCCTGGAGAGAAGCAATCATGATACCCCTCATAAAATCAAGGAAAGATAGTTACATTGCCTCCAGATACAGACCAATTAACCTCACCAGCTGTCTCTGCAACACAATGGAGCGCATCATCAATCACAGACTGCAATGGTACATTGAAACTGAAACCATCTTTGTGCCACAGTTGTCTGGCTTAAGGCAGTGCTATGGAAGATCAGACAACTACCTCTCTCAATTGAGGATGCATTCCAAGAGAAGAAGCTGGAGCCTGCTACACGGATAGATCTGAAGAAAGCCTTTGACAAAGTCTGAAAAGAAGGTCTGATGAAGAAACTGAGAAACTATAAAGTCAATGGAAGAATGTACACATGGGTGAAAGCATACTTGCACAACAGAAGATCCCGAGTACAGATAGACGGACTCAAGAGCAAGAAAGTACTACTACGTCACGGTGTTCCCCAGGGCGGAGTCTTGTCCCCCACACTTTTTCTAATCTTCATCAATGATCTTGCTGCTAGTCTACCGCATGGAATTAAAGCGGCAATGTACGCTGATGACCTGGTTCTATGGAGCAAAAATGAACATGCATCAGTGGCCACCAGATCGCTACAAAGAGCTGTAAATATATTTGTTGCATGGGCAAATAGATGATGTGTCAGCATAAACACTGACAAGTGTAGCACCACTCTATTTACCCTCTCTCCAAAACAAAAGGCAGGGATCATCTAGATGAATGGAACACCCATAAGAGAAGATAAAGAACCAACATAACTTGGGGTAATATTTTATGACATGCTGACATGGAGAAAGCACATCAACAAAGCAGTAGCAAAAGCCAGAAGGAAAATAGCCATCACGAGAAAGCTAAGTGGAACCACATGGGGAGCCAGTAGGGAAAATACATAGCAAAGTTTATCAACAGAGCATACGACCACACCTGGAATACAGGTCAACTGCGTGGTGTTCAGCATCACAAATCACACTACAAGGGCTGGACAAGGTGCAAAATCAAGCACTTAGAATCACCACAGAAGGGATGAGATCAACCCCTATAGTGGAAATGGATAAGATGGGGCGGACACAAGCACTGAGAGAACGCAGAGATAAGAAAACGCTAATACAAGCAGAAAAGTTCCTCAGCTTTCCAGGCCACCCTATGAAGAACAGATTTGAAAACTTAGCTATGAGACGTTTGAAAAGAAGCAGTTTTATCCACCAGGCCAAACGACTCTGCAGAGAAACCACAGATCTGCCTACAGTTGGTATCCCCCTGAAAACTATACCAGAGCGAACTCCATGGAAAGATGAACATAGACTATCACTACAAATCCAGACAAAAGTGAGAGGAATATTTGACAAGGAAGAAAAGAACAGTGTACAGCGCAGAACAGCCACTCTCAGCTTCCTTGATGAAGAATACCCACAGGACCTCTGGATCCGAGTCTACACAGATGGGTCAGCACAAAATGCTGTTCGAAATGGAGGAACGGGAGTGTACATAGAATACCCAAATAATACTAGGGACACGGCCAGAGTACCAACAGGAAAGTACTGCCATAACTATGATGCTGAAATTGAAGCAATCAATATAGCAACAGAGAAATTACTAAATGCCAGTCATGGTACACAACCTGTGGTGCTATTGACATATGCAAAATCAGTACTCGAGGCGCTCCTGTCTGGAAAAATGCCAGTACTAAGGACACTACTTTCTGAACTCAGCAGTCAGCATATGGTCACCATACGGTGGATACCATCCCACTGTGGAGTACCCGGAAACGACAGAGCTGATCGATTGGCTAAGGAAGGAGCAAAAGAAGAACAGCCTGATGTGCCCGTTACATACCACCAAAAGAAAAGGATGGTCAAATCAGTCAGACCCCCGATGTGTCTCCACCTTGCCGTGATGGGGGAGCTTGAGTGTCCCTCTGACCCCAAGCGCTATTCCGATGGATATAACTACATATTGGACAGCTTTGGGGATAGGGACCAGACTAAGAGAGACACAACCTGCCGCTCTGCGGGTAGACTGAGGATAGCAGTCAAAATCAGGCAAACGATGCCAATAATCTCAGTCCGGACATAACCTCTAAGACTCCCAGCCGAGGTATATGGCTGAACGTCTCTAAGCCATAAACCCTCGGAAGTGAGAGCTTGGCCGACACAAACATACATCAAAATTGAGGTGAGGTGCTGAGCACGCTACATGCTTGGCGCAGATACTCGTTCGATGGCTCTTAGCTGGGGGATATGAGGTATCCCCGGATGAGAGGGCCTGACCGTTACTCGCCCACAGACGCACGGAGGTAAGGTGCTGAGCCGGCAGCACATGTAGCCTACCTCGTGAGCGAGTAAAAAAGGTGGAAAAACACCTCGGTCGCACGTTCCATAGAAAGTCTGTAACCGTACCCATGGGGTGAGCGTAGTCAAAGGTGGAAAATTGTCTCGTTGACACGAAATGGAACGCCTGTCTTGCGCATCCATTACGTGGCAGCCCGAAGCAAAAGCTTGCTGTGTGGAAATAAGAGTCTCGAAACCCGAGGAAGGCTAACCTCATCAAAAATGCCCGCTGAAGCCCGGAAGTGCCAGCCTACGGGCAGCAAAATAAAAATGGCACTACGCAATTACGTCCGAGTGAAATGTCTTTCGTGACCGGAAAAGCTCTAACTAGTCTTCCCTCGTGCTAGGAACAGCTACCTAGTCTCCGAATGCCGCTCTTGTTCGGAACAGCTCTGACTAGGTAGTTTCCGAATGTCCGACGTGTCTGGAACAGCTCTGACGGACACAACGACAAGCACATGTCCGAAAAACTCGCTGAGTGGATATTGACTGCAGACCAGTTTGGTCTGTGCGGGAACTGCCCGGGGCGAACGAAATGCCCAATATATTGAAGTGAGGAATTAAAGCAGCCATGAGCAGGACGTGACGATTCCCTCGGTGAGCCCAGGACCAGGGCGCTAAGTACCGGCCCTGCAATTATGGAAGCCACCCTGGATGGCGGAAAATGCCATGGACTGTCCCTGCCTTCCTTTGAGGGACGACCGTTGTCTTCACCCGTTCTTCACCCGGAAGTGCCAGCCTACGGGCGGCAAAATAAAAATGGCACTACGCAATTACGTCCCAGTGAAATGTCTTTCGTGACCGGAAAAGCTCTAACTAGTCTTCCCTCGTGCTAGGAACAGCTACCTAGTCTCCGAATGCCGCTCTTGTTCGGAACAGCTCTGACTAGGTAGATTCCGAATGTCCGACGTGTCTGGAATAGCTCTGACCGACACAACGACAAGCACATGTCCGAAAAACTCGCTGAGTGGATATTGACTGCAGACCAGTTTGGTCTGTGCGGGAACTGCCCGGGGCGAACGAAATGCCCAATATATTGAAGTGAGGAATTAAAGCAGCCATGAGCAGGACGTGACGATTCCCTCGGTGAGCCCAGGACCAGGGCGCTATGTACCAGCCCTGCAATTATGGAAGCCACCCTGGATGGCGGAAAATGCCATGGACTGTCCCTGCCTTCCTTTGAGGGACGACCGTTGTCTTCACCCGTTCCAACTTGGCCAGCTGGGTTGTGGACAGTACCGCAAACAGTGAGAGTCTCCCAGGAATGCTACCTGGTCAAAAAAGCACGCTGAAGCCAGTTGTGTTGGCCTACGGGTTTCGGCCCAAGGACGCATAACAGACACACCGCAATCACATCTGAAAAAAAAAAAAACAACTCCGGATGATCGCAAAGAGAAAGAAGAAATCAGTCAGAAAGCCACAAAAACCTGCTCAAAGACGACCTACATGTTAAGGACAGACCAGAACAAGTCATTATTCCTGCGCCTCAGAACAGGAGACAATAGACTACGCAACCACATGTATACAAAATTCAAGATTGGTGAATCAGCCATGTGCACATGTGGATTGGCGTCGCAGACAGCGGAGCACATATTCCAAGACTGCCTATAATATAACATATATAGGCAAACCAGCTAGCCTAGAGAGACAACAGTGGAAGATAAACTCTATGGGCCGCTGTGTGAACTAAACAAAAGACAGTTAAATTCATACACGAGACAACATTGCAGTTATAGACATATTTCAAGCGAACGAAAGAAGAAGAAGTCACAGACTATGTTCAGAATTAAATGGCAATTGTCTGAGATGGAAAAGCGACGAGCAAAGAAACTGGCCGCCCCACTTCCCATGTCGTGGCCTAGAATATGTGAAATGTGAAAACCTACCACATCACACCCCAATTGCAGTATATGCTATGGTACTACCTGCACCTTCTGTTCTCTGTATTGATAGCTACAGACGTTGTTAATTCGTTCAGTTGGAAATGGTTGCTTCGACCCAACCCTCTCAGGGCGTTCAAAATGTCGTCCGTCGATCTATTCCTTAGTCCGTTGATGTAATGATAGTACCATTCACCCTTTCTGCTCTTTCATTGTCCATGGCGCCATGTCACTGTACACCTATCATGTAACGAAGACGAATGTGAAACCCACGAATTGTGGAGCCCTGGGATCATTCAATTCAATACCGCAGTAGTGCCTCAATCAAACGTGGCTTCATCTTCCCGGATAAAGCTCAGTATGCTAGAGTTACAAATCGTGTTGAGGCCGACTTCCTCAGACGTGTCGTTAATAATCTCACTTAAGTGTGTCGATAACCCACCTGTGTGTGCCTGAGGATATCTCTAAATGGTGGCCTGACTGTTGTATTATCAATAAAAGATTATAGCATGGTCTTTGCTTTTTTTTTTTTTTTTCGTTTTGTTTCTGTGCCTTTTTAATTGTTCCTTCCTTTTGGTTTTACTTCTTCTTTCACTTAGAAGGTCGCTAAGGCATCATTCCCACCGACATCATGCTGCCTTGTGGCCAGATTCAATCTCTGTGGCAACGCAGCCCACTTTCGGCATCAGAATCAATACGCGATGTGGTTATTCCGTGTTTACATGTTCTAATTCTAATTACAACGACAGCGTCAATATGACAGGCATTCTTCTTCTTTCACCATTGATATGCCCCAATATGGCATAGGCTTTCAGCCAGCTCACTTCAAGACATCCTCTTTTGCTGTCTCACTCAGCTCTGTCCGTGTCCTCCTCATATTATTCATTTGTGTCTCTAATTTTCTTCTCCATGTCTTCGTATATTTCAGTTGCCCCGTGGATTCCACACAAATGACTTTATATGTATATCTATATTTCTATTTATATTATTATCAGCTGTTCTCAGTGTACAGGGTGTATTTTTAACGACTGTGAGTTTTCGAAAATATTGCCCTTCCAAGTTTTGTATTTACCTTTTATGTTGCATGAACTCCACCGAGGGTGAATACAAAACTTTGAACGGCAATATTTTCAAAAACCCCACAGTCATTAAAAATACGCCCTGTATGTCTTGCCTTCACCTCTGGAATCACCAGTGTTCGGTTAGTCCTCTCCATGAACTCCACGCTGGTGATTCTGCCATCTATTCTGCATAGGCAGTGGCGCGACGCTGTGAGCTGTGAATTTCGTGTGAAATGCTTTTAAATCTGCCCGAATTTGTGGAGCGTGATCTGCATGTTCAGAGCAATGACGGCTGGCTATGTCCCAGAATTGACGGGTTTTTATGCCTTATGCAGAAATGTGTGGCTGCTGGTCTTCTGGTTGACTGCCGCTTCCTTTGACGAAGAACTGTGTTTTGTGGAGGACTGTTGTTTTGGCATTCTGGGGACGGCATTATGTATAGTGAAATGTTGTTTACATCTCTCCGAGGTGTTGTGGCGTGAATTGCAAGCTCGAAAAATAGTGTAGCTGGCTAGAAAACATCTAGAAATGGAACAACAACATCTAGAAATATCTGCATGCATGGCGGCGGGGTGTGACGCAGAAGTGACCGGTTTTGTTTTGTTTTTGACCTTGTTTTCTAATGACTGCCATTTCCATCGATGATGAACTGTATTTTCGTAGAGGACTTTTGTGTTGACATTCTGGCGACGGCATTATGTACAGTGTGTGTGTGTGTGTGGTGTGTGTGTGTGTGTGTGTGTGTGTGTGTGTGTGTGTGTGTGTGTGTGTGTGTGTGTGTGTGTGTGTGTGTGTGTGTGGTGGGGCTGGTCTGGTTCGCTAGATCAGTTCCGCGTCTAGCGTTCGTTGTCTCGGATGGCTGTGTGAGGTACACCAAAATGGGATCTTCCCAGCCTACGTAAGTTAGCGAGGCAGGCGTTTCAAGAATGTAACCGCATCGTGCAGCCAGGGTCGTGGTTTGAGCGGGCAAAAGAGCAAAATTTGTACGACCGTTCGACAAAGTCTCGATAAGCGCCCACTCTCTCTCGATGAGTAGTGGGCCTGCAGTCAGTAAGCTGGTATAGCTTTTTTTTCGGTCAGTCCTGCCGGCGTAGCTTGAAAGCTCGTCGGTAGGCGTCCAGTGGTTTTGCATGTATCACCTTGTACCGGGAGGGCGCGCTTTAGCGATGCTACTCTTGGCTTGCGTGTGCGTGAATAGTCCGTCTGTCCGATAGATATCTGGTTGATCCTGCCAGTAGTCATATGCTTGTCTCAAGGTACAAGGTGTGCGTGAACGTCTGGCCTGTCAGTCGCCATGTGCACTTGTGCGCTGGTGAGGCTCAACCGTAAATCGGGAGATCTGCTCGCATCCTAGACGAGCAGTATCTTCTGTGGGCAGCTTCTCGCCTCATGTATGTGTGGTCCGTTCTGGCGGTCAGTCCGTCTTCGGCGAAGGAAATCTTGTTGATCCTATAAGTAATCATACGCTCATTGCTTGTCGCTACGCTTGTCTTAAAACTGAAAATTACAGGAATTGGCTGAAGGGCTGTTTGCACGAGGCTCTCGAGAGCCAATATATACAGGGATAACTGGCCGTGGCAGCCTAACGTCCACTGCATCTGTGTCCGTCTTCCAGTCGTCTTGCCATGCTCGCCACTGGAGCCAGACGGACACAGACGAGGGAGCGGGGGCGAAGGTGTTGCGCGACCACTTCCTCGCTATACAAAACCAAAGCGCAAGTCATTCGTTCCTCATCAAAAGATGTAGTGTAATGAATGGTCATCGTCAATGAATGGTCAACGTCATTCATGATGGACGAACATCGTGTGTGTGTGTGTGTGTGTGTGTGTGTGTGTGTGTGTGTGTGTGTGTGTGTGTGTGTGTGTGTGTGTGTGTGTGTGTGTGTGTGTGTGTATGCGTGCGTGCGTGCGTGCGTGTGTGTGTGTGTGTTTTTTTTTTTTTACATCTGTTCGAGGTTGTTTTGCCGCATGAACTACATTTCGGAGAAAAAATGGCGTGGCTGGCTGGAAAACATCTAGAAACGGAACAACAACATCTAGAAATATCGAGACTGTGTTGGCTAACATCTGGTTGGGATAGTGACTGCCGCTTCCATCAAGAATGAACTGCATGTTTCATAGAGGACTTTTGTGTTGGCATTCTGGCGACGGCATTGTGTACAGTGAAAGTTTTTACATCTGTCCAATGTTGTTTTGTTGCGTGAACTGCATTTCGGAGATAAAATGGCGTGGCTTGCTAGAAAACATCTAGAAACGGAACACCAACAACTAGAAACATCGAGACTTTGTAGGAGAACATCTAGTTGGGAAAGTGACTGCTACTTCCATCAAGGATGAATGTTTCGTGAAGGACTTTTGTTGTGACATTCTGGTGGCGGCATTATGTACAGTCTGCCTGAGCGGGCTGTTGTTTGTATCTTTTCAACTTTTCACATGGGGCAGTGAGAAACATTTTATGTGATATTCCCTGGCACAGGAACGGAGCATAATGGGGACGACCCGTTGCTGTGATGTTGGAACCGCGACTGAACTGAACTGAACTGAATAAGAGAGGAACAGCATTATATTCTGAGTAATAATGAAGGACCATCAATTTTGAAGATGGACGTTCAGAATGTTCTTAACAATATGAGAACTGGCAAGATCCCGGGTCCAGATAACATGACAACAGAAATGATCAATGCCTTAAAAGATTATGGAATAGACCAGGTCACCAGACTGTTGAACACAATATATGATACTAGAGATATATCGTCTGGATTATGTAAATCTATATTTATTGCAATCCCGAAGAAATAATAAACCTTTCAGTGTGATCAATATCGAAAAAGTAACACACTGAGCCACATCATGAAGATTTTGCTAACTATTATCATGCAAAGAGTTAGGAAGAAAATACTACACGAAACAGGGGAAGAACAACGTGGGTTCGTAGAAGGTAAGGGTACTGCAAATGCTGTGTATTCGAGTATTGTATAAAATTAAACAAAGACCTACATCTTTGCTTCATTGACTACACAAAGGCTTTCGATAAAGTAAGACATGTCACACGATGAAGATGCTTGCAGATCTAAATATTGATGGGAAAGACCTTGGACTTGTACCCCCCCCCCCCCCCCCCCCCCCCCAAAAAAAATAAATATTGCAAAAACAACAAGCTGCCATACAGATTGTTAATTAAGTAGGTCAATATCAACCTATTAAGAGAGGTATGAGACAGGGATGTGTAATGTCTCCAGATATTTTTTTTCCCTGTACAGTGAAAATATTTTCAGAAATGTTGAAGATATGTAAGGAATCAGTATTGAGAGACATAATTTCAATGACATTAAATATGTGGAGGATATAGTATTGATCGCAGACAATGAACAGGTTCTGCAACATTAGTATACGCGGGTTTTGCACACAGTGAACAACTAGGGTTAGAATTAAATTGTAAGATTATGGTCGTCACTAAGAAGAAGTATAATAAAAAGATATTAGCAACAAGAAAAAGAGTGTTCAAGTGCTACATAGAGCCTGTACTTTATGTATTAATGTGAAGTGTGGACAATAGGCAGACATGCTGAAAAACAGCTAATGGCTTTGGAAATGTGGTTTCTGAAGAAAAATGCAAAGAACAGACAGAAATACCAATGACCAAGTGCTACAAGAAACAATTTTTGGACACGTTATGAAATTCAATAAATTGGAGAACGTGGTAACAACTGGCAAGATTGGGGGGGGGGGGGGAGAAAAGAGAGAGAGACAGACAGACAGACAGACAGACAGGCAGGAAGGCAGGCAGGAAGGCAGGCAGACAGACAGGCAGGCAGGAAGGCAGACAGATAGACAGACAGACAGACAGACAGGCAGGCAGGCAGGCAGGCAGGCAGACAGAGAACAGGAGGAATACAGAGAAGTACATTCCTGGGTGGTTTGGCCAAGCGGTATGGTCGATACAAGAACAAAGAGCTCATCCATGACTATAGTGATCGTGTCAGATGGAGAAACATGACCGCCCACGCTTATCGGCATGGCACAGGATGATGATGAATAAGAGTGCACTGACCATTAGGCGACCCCTCCCTACGTTGTGTGATCTCTGCCTTATTAGAACCTCTCGTGTGAGCAGAAGCACACCCAGTCTGGCACCCACACAGGCAGTCACCCCACTGTAAATCGGGGACGTAAATTACAAGTACTTCTGAAGTCTGAGAAGGGTTCGCCTGATGGCGAGGGACACTGGAAATAGGGAAAGCTAACCCTGACGCGAAATTAGTCCAGTGCATGTAGTACTAGTAGCGGTAGTAACTATACTAGTAGTGGCGCATGCGTGGGGATTGACACCCTCCTCTCCCAGTTCAAAGCGAGCGAACCCAAAAATAACCTCAATGTGCCCCTAAGGTATCGAAATACGCCACTGAAGTCATTTTTCCATTCTATCATTACCCCTACCCCGTTCAACCTCAGATGAAAAGTTACATTGGGGTCCATCGCCTGCCTCAGTAATAATCCTATGACCGAGTCTGCCACAGTTCGGATATTAATTTGAAGACGGCTGTTGTCCAAAGAGGGTAATAATTTATTGAACTAGATTCATTGGCAAATCTTCATTATACGAGGTGGCTTCAAGTGAAAACCTTAAAAGTGTGATATAAATTACAATAACCATGTCATTGTCGTGTTACCTGTCAATGTTGTTGTTACGGATGTCAAGAGTGTTAAGAGCGTGACATCATGGTGCAGACGAACACGGTGACGTCATAAGGACAGTTTAAAGATGGCCGCCCCACTTTTGACATGCACCAAAGAGGACCGTTCTGCTATCCGTTTTTTTTTTAAATCGGCGAAGGTGTGAAACCTAGAGAAATTCATTGGCGTATGAAGGTCCAGCATGGTGATGCATGCCTGTCAGTCCAGTAAGTATATGAGTGAAGTAGGAAGTTTAAAAACGGCGTGATGGCGATGAAGAGCCACAGCAGGTGGTTCATGAGTGGTTACACACGAGACCAAGAGAATTTTTTTCTATAGGAATACAAGCACTTATTGGCACTGGAGGACTTGCATTGAAATCAGTTGTGACTACATCGAAAAATGATATGTTCGTTCTTTAATTTTTCAGAATACACGCGCGCGCACACGCGCACACACACACACACACACACACACACACACACACACACACACACACACACACACACATTTAAGGTTTTCATTTGAAGCCCGCTCGAATATCTGTGTAGCCTAGTGTGACAATGAGTCAACCTGTTCCAGCCGTGTGTCACAGGTAGAAACCGTGTCCTGGTTGCTTGATTCGCCTGTCAAAACATACCGCTGTCTTCATGTGTTCCTTACCTACCTGCCACACTTCCTTTGTGTTTTCCTGTCAATGTGCATTGTTGGCCCATAAATGGATATATATGTAGATGTTGTTGGTGTATGTTTACTTGGAATTGTGCTGTTTATTTTGGTGTGACGAAAATTTATTTTATTAGCATGTCTGTCTGCCGATCTTGCTGTCTATATGTCTGCGTGCCTGCCTGTCTGTGTGTATGCCTCATCAGTATATCTACCTGCCTGCCTGCTAGCGACGAGTCCCAATACTGATAGTACCAGTTGCAGTCTGAGTTTGTGTCCATCTGGCCTTTCCTCTGAGCTCTTAGTGTCCGCTGGATCTTCTGGTCACTCCATGCAGGATCAGTTTCCTCTGAGCTCTTAGTGTCCGCTGGATCTTCTGGCCACTCCATGCAGCACCAGTTTCCCCAGACCATGATGAGTGATCTGTTCTCCCACACTATTCACATGATCCCACATGTCTATGTAATAGTCCCAACAAAAGAATGCAGTTTGTTTTATTGTCTAGTGTCTAGTTGGCCATGCGTCGAAGTACACTTGTTCCTTGGAACAGTTGCATAATAATGTGGCAGTGTGTAGAAAGCAAGCAGAGGCCAAACCCAGCCAAGAGCACCACAATAAACACCAGCACGCAAAAGCCAAATTTCAAAGGGCCAAGCTGCAGGCAATACGGAAAAGCTGACAAGAGAAAACAGAGTCTCTGAACTTTGAAAGAGACACATGGAAGTTGTAGAAGCTAATAAAACAACTTAACGATGAGAGCACAGGGGGAAACTCAAAAACTGCACTATATACAGATGAAAACATCTTAACAGGAAAGCAAGCAGCTGACCATTTTGCGAACTCACTCGCACAAGATAACAATATCGAAATTAGTCCAGAGAAACAACAAGAGATTCGAGAGAATTGGCAAAATACAGGACAAAATGAAATAGTACATGAGGCTCTGGAGGCACCTATCACAATCAGCGAATTGGAGCTAGCCATATCAAAACTGAAAATGAAAAAGTCACCAGGTTCTGAGGGTATCTCCAATTAAATGATCAGGGACCTAGGAACAGGGGCCAAAGCAAAGCTGTTGTAGATCTTCAATAACAGCTGGACCTTAGGCAGTGTTCCACAAGCCTGGAGAGAAGCAATCAAGATACCCCTCATAAAATCAGGGAAAGATAGTTCCATTGCCTCCAGATACAGACCAATTAACCGCACCAGCTGCCTCTGCAAAACAATGGAGCGCATCATCAATCACAGACTGCAGTGGTACATTGAAAGTGAAAACATCATTGTGCCACAGTTGTCTGGCTTAAGACAGTGAAACTCTACGGAAGATCAGACATCTACCTCTCTCAAGAAATTGAGGATGCATTCCAAGAGAAGAAGCTGGAGCCTGCTACACGGATAGATCTGAAGAAAGCCTTTGACAAAGTCTGGAAAGAAGGTCTGATGAAGACACTGAGAAACTATAAAGTCAATGGACGAATGTACACATGGGTGAAAGCATACTTGCACAACAGAAGTCCAGATAGACGGACTCAAGAACAAGAAAGTACTATTGCGCCACGGTGTTCCCCAGGGCGGAGTCTTGTTCCCCACAGTTTTTCTAATCTTCATCAATGATCTTGCTACTAATCTACCGCATGGAATTAAAGCGGCAATGTACGCTGATGACCTGGTTCTATGGAGCAAAAATGAACATGCATCAGTGGCCACCAGATCTCTACAAAGAGCTGTAAATACATTTGTTGCATGGGCAAATAGAAGATGTTTCAGGATAAACACTGACAAGTATAGCACCACTCTATTTACCCTCTCTCTAAAACAAAAGGCAGGGATCATCCAGATGAATGGAACACCCTAAGAGAAGATAAAGAACCAACATAACTTGGAGT
This sequence comes from Cepaea nemoralis, assembly GCA_014155875.1. NCBI lineage: Eukaryota > Metazoa > Mollusca > Gastropoda > Stylommatophora > Helicidae > Cepaea > Cepaea nemoralis. The sequence continues at coordinate 25,628 of JACEFZ010001011.1, forward strand.
AATATTTTATGACATGCTGACATGGAGAAAGCACATCAACAAAGCAGCAGCAAAAGCCAGAAGGAAAATAGCCATCCCGAGAAAGCTAAGTGGAACCACATGGGGAGCCAGTGGGGAAAATACTTAGCAAAGTTTATCAACAGAGCATACGACCACACCTGGAATACGGGTCAACTGCGTGGTGTTCGGCATCAAAAATCACACTACAAGAGCTCGACAAGGTGCAAAATCAAGCACTTAGAGTCACCACAGGAGGGATGAGATCAACCCCTATAGTGGAAATGGATAAGATGAGGAGGACACAAGCACTGAGAGAACGCAGAGAAACGAAAACGCTAATACAAGCAGAAAAGTTCCTCAGCTTGCCAGGCCACCCATGAAGAACAGATTTGAAAACTTAGCTATGGGACGTTTGAAAAGGAGCAGTTTTATCCACCAGGCCAAACGACTATGCAGACAAACCTCAGATCTGTCCACAGTTGGTATCCCACTGAAAACTATACCAGAGAGAACTCCATGGGAAAATGAACATAGACTATCACTACAAATCCAGAAAAAAATGAGAGGAATATTTGACAAGGAAGAACAGAACAGTGTACAGCGCAGAACAGCCACTCTCAGCTTCCTTGACGAAGAATACCCACAGGACCTCAGGATCAGAGTCTACACAGATGGGTCAGCACAAAATGCTGTTCGAAATGGAGGAGCGGCAGTGTACATAGAATACCCAAATGGAATCCGAATCGAAAGCTCACTGTGTGGATGTCATCTGCAGACTGCATACTTCTGGTTTCCGGAGGAACAGCCTATGGTGAACGGAAGGCCCAATATACGGAAGTGAGGCTAAGCAGCCATGTGCAGGACGTGACGATTCCTTGGGTGAGCCCAGTACCAGAGCGCTATGTATCGGCTCTGCAATTATGGAAGCCTCCTTGGATGGCGGGGAATGCCCATGGTCTGCCCCTGCCTTCCCTTGAGGGCTGACCAGGATCTTTGGCTGTTCTATATGGACCAGCTGGGATGGGGGATAACACCACAACAGTGAGAGTCACACGTCCTAAGAAACCCCCGGGAAGGTTAACCCGGTCAACAAATGCCCGCAGAAGTCGGATGTGTCGGCCTAACGGCGCAAGAACGCAGCTCTGCTGTAAACAGGCACAACGCAATCACATCCGGAAAAAAACTCCGGATGAACGAAGAAGAAGAAGAAGAATACCCAAATAATACTAGGGACACGGCCAGAGTACCAACAGGAAAGTACTGCCATAACTATGATGCTGAAATTGAGGCAATCAAGATTGCAACAGAGAAATTACTAAATACCAGTCATGGTACACAACCTGTGGTGCTATTGACATATGCAAAATCAGTACTCGAGGCGCTCCTGTCTGGGAAATTGCCAGTACTATTACTAAGGACACTACTTTCTGAACTCAGCAGTCAGCATATGGTCACCATACAATGGATACCATCCCACTGTGGAGTACCCGGAAACGACAGAGCTGATCGATTGGCTAAGGAAGGAGCCAAAGAAGAACAGCCTGATGTGCCCATTACATACCACCAAAAGATAAGGATGGTCAAATCAGTCAGAAAGTCACCAAAACCTGCTTAAGACGACTACCACGTTAAGGACAGACCAGAACAAGTCATTATTCTGCGCCTCAGAACAGGAGACAATAGACTACGAAATCACATGTATACAAAATTCAAGATTGGTGACTCAGCCATGTGCACATGTGGATTGGCGTCGCAGACAGCGGAGCACATATTTCAAGACTGCCCACAATACAACATAGCTAGGCAAACCAGCTGGCCTAGAGAGACAAGAGTGGCAGATAAACTCTATGGACCGCTGAGTGCGCTAAAATAAAAAAAAGACAGTTAAATTCGTACATGAGACAACATTGCAGTTATAGACATATTTCAAGCGAACGAAAGAAGAAGAGAAATCACAGACTATGTTCAGAATTAAATGGCAATTGTCTGAGATGGAAAAGCGACGAGCAAAGAAACTGGCCGCCCCACTTCCCATGTCGTGGCCTAGAATATGTGAAAACCTACCACATCACACCCCAACTGCAGTATATGCCATGGTACTACCTGCACCTTCTTTTCTCTGTTTTGATAGCTACAGACGGTGTTAATTCGTTCAGTTGTAAATGGTTGCTTCGACCCAACCCTCTCAGAGCGTTCAAAATGTCGATCTATTCCTTAGTCCGTTGATGTAATGATAGTACCATTCACCCTTTCTGCTCTTTCATTGTCCGTGACGCCATGTCACTGTACGCCTATCGTGGAACGAAGGCGAATGTGAAACCCACGAATTGTGGAGCCCTGGAATCATTCAATTCAATACCGCAGTAATGCCTCAATCAGACGTGGCTCATCTTCCCGGATCATGCTCAGTATGCTAGAGTTACAAATCGTGTTGAGGCCGACTTCCTCAGACGTGTCGTTAATAATCTCACTTAAGTGTGTCGATAACCCACCTGTGTGTACCTGGGGGTATCTCTAAATGGTGGCCTGACTGTTGTGTTATCAATAAAAGATTATAGCATGGTCTTTGCTTTTTTAGTTGCTGTGCCTTTGCATTTGTTCCTTCCTTTTGGTTTTACTTCTTCTTCAACATAGAAGGTCGCTAAGGCATCATTCCCACCGACATCTTGTATCCAGATTCAATCTCTGTGGCAACGCAGCCCACTTTCGGCATCAGAATCAATACGCGTTGTGGTTATTTTGTGTTTACATTTTCTAATTCTAATTACAACAACAGCGTCAATATTGCATGTATTTTTCTTCTTTCACCATTGATATGCCCCAATATGGCATAGGCTTTCAGCCAGCTCACTTCCAGATATCCTCTTTTGCTGTCTCACTCAGCTCTGTCCGTGTCTTCCTCATATTATTCATTTGTGTCTCTAATTTTCTTCTCCATGTCTTCGTATATTTTAGTTGCCCCGTGGATTCCAGACAAATGACTTTATATTTATATCTATATTTATATTTATATTATTATCAGCTGTTCTCAATGTACAGGGTGTATTTTTAACGACTGTGAGTTTTCGAAAATATTGCCCTTCCAAGTTTTGTATTTACCTTTTATGTTGCATGAACTCCACCGAGGGTGAATACAAAACTTTGAACGGCAATATTTTCAAAAACCCCACAGTCATTAAAAATACGCCCTGTATGTCTTGCCTTCACCTATGGAATCACCAGTGTTAGGTTAGTCCTCTCCATGAACTCCACGCTGGTGATTCTGCCATCTATTCTGCATAGGCATAGGCAAACATGTTCTTTTTTTTTTTTAAATTTATTTTCAACATTCGACGATTATTATCGTAGCGTTCATCTGTGCATGTTTTAACCGTTCTTGAACAGACGAAATAATCAATCGCTATCCAGGGATGCGGGGTAAGATGTTTGTCATGAGGTGGGCTACAGTATGAACGGAGCTCGACACCCGCAAGTGATACAAAGATAGTTGTTGGTGCTTGAAGCACGTTTTTTGACTAGACTCAGGAGAAGACAATCCTCTCCTGGTCGGGCGCGTTGTGAATGAGAGTCGAACTGGCACAGTTACCGCGCCGTTGGTTATTTTAGTTTTATCAAGTAGTTTGCCATTGCTTCCTGAACGACCGGCCCCTGTACCTTTTTCGAAAACCAAAAACAGCACCGCTGTTTAGAACCAGGGTATACGGGATTATGAATCGCGTCCGTAACTCTTCACCACGGAGACCGACATGGACAACTAGGAAGGTTTAATACAACATAAACTAAACCACAGTAACACTGGCGCAGATACATTTAACCAGCAAGTATGGAGCATATAAGTTGCGCTATGATCAAGCTTATAACCATGGCAGCGACGTGTAAATAATCCTGGACAGTGAGCTAAACGTCATTCCATGACAGTATAACATCATCATGTTCCACTGAGAGAAGAGTATTATCTAATGGACTTAAACCCGCTACTTTTAAGGCTAAAGGCGGACACCACACCATAAAACACTACCAACGCCGTGTCTGTTGAGTTAGCAGACAAGTGGAGCTGTGGTTGAAGTAGTTAGTTCGTTTGCTTACAACCACAATAGTCTGGATATCAATTCCCCAGTAGTGGCAAGAATTGATTTTGTTTTCTGCTGCAGTTTCGATTTTGTTTAAAATGTAATAATGGGTGAGATCAAGATGAGGCCAGGAATCCGAGTTGGGGATTATATTACAAACAGTCTACGTTGTGCCGATTACACGGTATTGACAGTTGAAAACGTACAGCATCTACACCTATTGAACATTGTATTAAAACATAAACTTTCCTTGAACATCAAGAAAACAGAAACAATGGTTATACCAAAGAAGACATAAAACATGGTGGGGAGACATGAATGCCAGCTGACATGGCACATGACTAAGATGATGATGATGGTGGTGGTGATGGTGGTGGTGGTGGTGGTGGTGGTGGTGGTGGTGGTGGTGGTGGTGGTGGTGGTGGTGGTGGTGGTGAGTGATGATGGTGGTGGTGGTGATGATGATGGTGGTGTTGGTGGTGGTGGTGGTGGTGGTGATGGTGATGATGGTGATGATGATAGTGGTGGTGGTGATGGTGATGATGATAGTGGTGGTGGTGATGGTGATGCTTCTGCTGATGATGATGATGGTGGTGATGGTGATAGTGATGGTGATAGTGATGGTGATAGCGATGACGGTGGTGGTGGTGGTGATGCTTCTGCTGATGATGATGATGATGGTGGTGGCGATGGTGGTGATGGTGATGATGATGGTGGTGGTAGTGATGGTGATGATGACGATGATGGTGGAGGTGGTGGTGGTGCTGCTGCTGCTGCTGCTTCTGCTGATGATGACGATGGTGGTGGTGGTGATGGTTATGGTGATGATGATGGTGGTGGTGATGATGCTGCTGGTGGTGGTGGCGGTGGTGTTGATGATGATGATGACGACGATGATAGATTATAAAATTGTTAGCATATATAAGGGTAGTTCATTTGAAACCCGTTCCAATGGCTTTATTACAAAAGAATGAAAGAAACATTAGCAGGTGTGGTAGAATTAAACAAAGCATTCATTTTGAATGAATTATGCACGATGGGTTGGTCAGAAGAAGTCGCCGTAGGCATTCAGGCAAGCATCCCATTGCTTAGGTAGGCGGCGAATGCCGTCCGCAAAAAAGGATTGTGGTTGCTCACTGAACCAAGTGTTTACCGCGTTCATTACGTCTGCATCTGTATGAAATCTTTGCCCCTTGAGAGCTTTTTTAGAGGTCCGAACAAATGAAAATCACATGGTGACAAATAAGGACTATAGGCTGGATGTTGCAGAATTTCCCACTTCTTCCTTGCTAATGCTTCCTGCACAATCTTTGCGACATGCGGACGAGCATTATCGTGCAACAAAATCACACCGCGAGAAAGCATGCCGGGTCGTTTATTCTTGATGGCTTTTTGCAGCTTGTCTAGTGTTTGCAAGTAGTGGGTAGAGTTGATGTTGACACCAGGTTCTTTAAAGTCGGCCAACAATAGCCCTTCATGGTAAAAAAAATGCGCTCAGCATAACCTTACCAGCGGAAACCTGTAACTTGAATTTTTTGGCTTTTGGTGATCCAGCATGCTTCCATTGCATGCTCTCTCTTTTGCTGCTCGGCTCAAAGTGGTGACGCCATGATTCATCGCCTGCCACTATGCGGAAGAGAAATGCATCACCCTCTACTCTGTAACGCAGCAAGTGGTTCAAACACCATCCCATGCGTTCCTCTTTTTGGTGGTCGGTCAACATCCGTGGTACCCACTGTGAACACACCTTCCGATATTGCAGTTTCTTATGAACGACCTTTTGAATTGTCCCAATTGACACATCAAATTTTTTCGCTAGTGAACGCATGCTTCGACAACGGTTCACTTGCACTGCTGCATCAATTTTGACGATGGTTTTTTGCAACAATATGCGCTTGACCCGGCCGTCAAAGATCTGTCGTGAACTGACGTCCTTTCCGAAACATTCGTGCCCAGTCTGTCACTGTTGTCTTCGACACACATTTGTTAAGGTACGCTGCCTGCATTCTTCGATGAATGTCCACTGGTCGACATTCTCCAAATGAAAGAAACTGAATCACCGCTCTTTGAGCTTCTTTTGACGGATTTTGAATCAACCCGACCATTTTCTCAACGGTCAGAAATAGAAACTATGCATCATGGGACGATAAGCACGTGCTCTTTTATTCATTGGTCAGTACTTATCACACGACTATGACATGATCATGTTCAATGCACACAATTACGCGCGATGCGGCTTGAACGGATTTCAAATGAACGCTCCTAATATTATTTTAACTTGTCTGGTAAGGAAAGCTGGCGAGATAGTGTTGATCACGCCACGTGAATATTTATTTACTTAGATTATGTGTCTATGTGACAATACCCATACACACGAAAGTATCCGACTTTAGCTTTACCTTTATTACAGACGCCATTTATATACACATCATGTCCTGTCACAGCTGAATATTTGCGTGTATGTTCTAGTATGTCTGCCTCTGTCTTTGATCCTAGGACAATCATATATACGCAGGCAGGCATAGACAGAGATATCAAGTATAACCATGTGTGTAAAGTCAAGGACATAGAGAAAAAGAGAGAAAGAGGAGAGAGGGAGAGAGAGTTGTAAAATCCGATACACTGCTCTGGTATCATCAAAACCCCAGCTAAACTATTGTACAATTGTTACGAATAAAAACAAACTTTACACACACTCTATACGGCATATTGGATACATGGTGTTAGTCCCATATTTTTATCCGATGGGCAATAGAAGATTGATCAGGTCCATATCACGACGGTCGCCTTTACTTCCCGAATCTATTCCTGGTACCCATTTTAGGATGCGCTACTGCGTGGATCAGAAACAGAGACGAATACAACGACGATAAATAAATTACAGACACACACTTACTGGCGACTGCGAAAAATAGAAGCACTAAAATGTCATGACAGAATCGTCATAGTGGAGGAGTTCTGCAGAACTAGTTAGTTAGTTAGTTAGTTAGTTAGTCGACAGATCATCCTCATTGCACATCGAACCATTCAGTCCATAAGTGCTCGGATCCCCTCCTCAGCAAATCCCGCAACGTGTAGCGGCTAACGACGCCAGTTCTGTGTTGGTTTATCAATCTTCTTTGGCTTCCTGCGTAGTGTTCTTGTTTGGCCACCCCTCTTTTAATTTGCTGCTCTCGCAGTCTGGCCATTGTTGTAGATTCACAGTCATCACTTGGTTCTCGCAAAAGTCTTACTTCTCGTAGAGCATTCAGAATGTCAGCCTGGTCCATGGCGCGTCCGCCCTCCACAGTAGCCTCACCTGCGAGCTTGTCAGCCCGCTCATTTCCTTGTACTCCCGCATGCCCTGGCACGAAGATGAAACTAATCTTTGCCAGCCGAGACCGCTCCAGCGACAGCAACCATTCTCTTCGGATCGATCCTCCTCTATCCTCTTGATCATGTTCATTGAGTCGTTAAGGAAACAAGCCCTAGTGAATGTCTGTGTCTCGAGCCATGTTATTGCTTTACTTACTGCCATGACTTCCATGGTCAGGCTACTTGTGGTTTCAGTGAAAGCACCAGAGTCCTCCTTCACAATTCTCCCTCCGGCCCGAGCTGTAAAGGCCCATGAGCTTCTCACATGTCGGATGACCGACCCATCTGTGTAGATGACCGCGTCACCGTCTAGCGTCACCGTTCTGCAGAAAATGCCAGTGAATAAAAAGGTGAGGATGAGAGATTGGCGCTGGGTAGGGCATACATTGGAAAGACATAATAATAGCATAATTAGATATTCCTTTGTCTGCAGACCGCACACGAAGTTAAGGAAAGGCATAGAATCGCATGGCGAAGAGAGTTAGAGGCAGAGGTGAATCATGTACGAAAACATAACAAAGCTGTATGAGATTTCAAATTCTATGACTGCGTTATAAGATTTTAAATTCTATGACGACGTGGGGTGAGTTAGTTGAGAGCCGTTGTCCCACGGTGGGATAAATGGCGAAAGAGAAAGAAGACGAATGTTAGGCTGGGTCGATCTGGAAGCCAAGGTCAATGACAAGAATCCTTCTTGGAGCGGATTTGAACATACGAACACCGGGTCGGCAGGCCAGAGTACACGTCAGAGCGTTACCGCGCCTCCCAAATAATTTGATAAGTCAGATATAAATAAATGGAGATCAGCATGGCAGAATGGATGAGAGCGCTCGTTCTTAAACATCCGGTGTGCTGATGCCGAGGTAGCGGGTTCAACCCCAGTTGGAATAAAATGTTGACTTCTCGTCCCTTAAATTGGAAACGTAAATTACGAGAACCTCAGAAGTCGGAGAGGGTCGACTGATGGCGAGGGACACTGATAATAGGGAATATAACAAAGGGAATAATAGGGAATATATCTCATCTCATCTCATCATGTTCCTCTCGTCCCTCGCGGTGTCGAGGTGAAGTATAAACATTGGGAGAGTGCCCGCTTATGGTCTTCATGTATCGATATTCCCATGGACTTTGTTATTCCTTGCGTCCATCGTTTACGTGGTCGGCCTCTTCCTCTGCTTCCCTCTGGTCTGTACATCATTGCTTGTTGTGATATACTGTTAGTTGTAACCTACTTTCTTGGCCGAACCATTTGACTTGCTGCCTTCATTAAAATCTAGTGCAGCTATAACCCCCACTTTAGCTCTGATTTCTTCATTTCTGATCTTATCTCTTCTTGATACATTGAGTATTCTTCTCAGGAATCTCATTTCTGTTGTGATTTTTCTGTTCTCTTTTTCTGTCATTGTCCAGGTTTGGCATTGGTAACATAGAGTTGGTAGGAAGATTGTGTTGTATAGTGCTTTTTTAGTAGTTATTGATACATGTTTGTTCTTTAGTATTGATGCCATTTGTCCAATGAGTTGGTTTGCCTTATTGCATCTATTTTCGATCTCGTCTTCTGATTTGCTATTTGATGATATTATACTTCCTAGGAATTTGAAACTCTTTACTTGTTTCAAGGGATGTTCGGCTATTAACGATTAACGGCAAACCAATAGATATAAATATTGTACAAGTATACGCACTAGTAACAAGCAGTAGTGATGAAGATACAACAATATTTACGGAGAAGTAGAAATGGCGATATTTCAAATTAAATCACAAGAAATAAAAATAATACTAGGAGATTTTAATGCAAAAGTTGTAGAGGGGAAAATGGAGGCTGTAGTGAGAAATTATGGTTTAGGTACAAAGCATGAAAGACGAGAGAAACTAATAGAATTGGCAAATACCAATGTTATGATAATTGGAAACACGTGGTTTAAACACCATAAAAGACGATTTTGCACATGGAAAAGCTCCGAAAAGACAATACTCAACGAAATTGACTGCATAATTATTAATAAAAGGTGTAGGAATGCGTTAATTAATGTAAAGACAATGCCGGGTGTTGACTGTAATAGTTATCATGTATTACTACGTGGACTAATAAAAGTAAGACTGAAGATAGGAAAAAAGTGGTTAAGAACATGAGACTTAATAAAGGGGTTTTGAAGGAAGATAAAGAAATTCAAGAACAATACTGTGAAAAATAGGTGCAATGCAACAGCTAAAATACAGAGTATAAATGACAATGGGAAATGTTAAGGGACTCCATTTATCAAAGGAGCAATGAAATACTACCAGAGAGAAGCCAAAAAGCTAAGAAACAATTTGATGACTGAATAAATCTTAAAGTTGATAGCCAAAAGAAAACAGATTAAAAATGACAAACAAGAATATGCTAAGATAAATAAAGAATAAGAATAAATGTGTAAAGGGAAAAGGAAGTTGGGTTTTTAACGAGCATTGCAAGAAAATTGAATTAAATTATATTAAAGACACAAAAAATATGCACAGAAAAATCAATGAGCTCAGAGGAAGACAAATAAGAATAAATACAGGGTGTTTAAAATCAAAAACATTAAAGATATTATTGGAGGAAGATGCTATAATGAATTGGTGGAATGAGTATATAAGAGAATTATATGATGAAGAAAGGGAAAGATTAACAGAAGAAAGTAACTTAGAAGGTCCGCCCTATTCTAAAAGAAGAAGTCGCTGAAGCTATTAGACATATGACGAAAGCAAAAACAGCTGGGCCGTATGGAATCGCAATAGAAGAATCAGAAGTACTGGGTTACTCTAGAATAGATATATTAACCAAAAGGTTGAATGATATTTACAGTAGTGGATATCTACCTAGTGATATGCTGAAATCAGTATTTATAGCGATATTAAAAAGACCAAGAGCAATTGAATGCGAATATTTTCGTACGAATAACCTCATAAACGATGTCACTAAGCTTCTTCTCAGAATTTAATGAGAAGAACAAGAAAGAAAATTAAAATAGAAATTAGTGAAGAACAGTATGGATTTGTGGAAGGAAATGGTACAAACAATGTAATATACATTACGGACACTAATAGAAAGATCAATAAAGAAACAGAAATATATATATTTGTAAAACATGATGAACTGATTAAGATGTTCGAAGATATTAACATTGATGGTAAGGATCTCAGAATAATAAAGAATATTTACTGGAACCAAATAGCAGTAATTAAAGTGGGAAATAAAGAGGGCAATTATGAAAACATAAAGCTGGAAGTACGACGGGGATGTGTCTTGTCACCGGATCTCTTCTCCCTCTATAGCGAAGTAATAATTTGAGAGCTCAAATAGAGGCCAGGATTACTAATTGGAGGTTATAATATAAACAATATACCCTATGCAGATGACACAGTGTTGGATCTACAATAATTGTTGTATATTGTAACAGAGAGTGCAAAGAAAGGACTCTCCTTGAATATCGAGAAAACAGTAATAATGGGCGATATCAAAGAAAAAGGTGACATCAAAATGTGAAACAGAAATATAAGGGAAAACTCTTAACCAAGTGGATAGTTTTAAATACCTAGGGGCATTTATAACATCAGATGGAAGATGTACAACAGAGATTAAGAGCAGAATAGGGCAAGCAAAGGCTGAATTACGGAAAATAAAGAGTATCCTATGCAATAAGTTAATATCATTGAATGTAAGAAAGAGAGTGCTAAAGTGTTATATAGAACATGTATTGCTGTATGGCAGTGAATCTTGGAATGTAAATGAACAAATTATGAAGACCTTGGAAGCAACGGAGGTGTGGTTCCTGAAACGAATGTTGCAAATTCCTTGCACTGTCAAAGTAACTAACGACTTCCTGAAAGAGTCTTATGAAACTAAAACAGTATATACAACAATAAAAAAGAGACAAACAGCTTTCTTTGGTCATGTGATGAGAAGAGAGGCATTGGAGAACATAGTGACAACTGGAAAGATCGAGGGGAAGAGAGGGAGGGGCAGACCAAGAGAAATGATACTGGATGGATTGAGACTGTAGCATGGAGGAATATCATCAGCAGAGTTGATTCAGAAAACCAAAGACCGAGATCTGTGGAAAGTTATGAACGTTTACGCCACTCAGCAGGACACTTGATGATGATGATGATGATGATGATGATGATGATGATGATGATGATGATGATGATGATGATGATGATGATGATGATGACATACCTACCTTTCCGCAACACGGCAATCTTCTCTGACAACTTATAAAGTATTGCACATTTGTAATTAATCTCCGAAACAATAGTCGCGTATTCACAACTTCAAATTTGTCCAGGAACACGACGCTCCAAAATGGTTAAACAGTAGGTCAAGAAACTGAGAAACTAATGTCTGCTTGTCACATGATGATTAATAACAGATGGCATTTAACCTGACATTTCTTTGCACAGCCTGGTGTATTTTTAATCTACTTTAATTTTCACAGGCCAACTGTGTGACTTCGTTTTACCACAAACGGCGAGCGTACGTGAAGAAAGGTCAAGGTCCTGACTGAATCAAAACGCCGTGTTGTATTCTCATATAAATTTCGCAAACTACAGTTTGATTGCTAATTTTCCCTCACGTCAACTCTGGAATGTTGTACACACTGACACTCGGAACACGACGGTTTATGTTGTCACTGCCATGTTCCCACTCCAGTCATTAGGACCTAGAATGTAACAGCTTGTACGCCTACAGCGATAAGAGATAAAGTACGGAAATTCATTTTTGTTAACTTATCATCGTTACGTTCCCGGGCGGGAACAGGGGTGTTATGTAGTCACTGGAGAGCTCCATGCGCGATATGCTGGCTAGCCGTGGAGACTTGTTTGGTTGGAAAGATAAACTAACGGGACCGGTGTGTTTAGATGTATTTGTTTTAATGTTTCCCTTATGTTAAACATGAGGCGTAGTCAGATTAGCGTTTTCTACCCATCCCAGGTAGGAGCTATGCTAAGGTTGCCAGATTGTGTAACTGAAAAACCTGGTTAATTCTCTTGAACACGAGAAAAATCAAAGCTGTTCCACAAATTAACATTTTCGCCATTGACAAGAAGAAGAAGAAGAAGAAGAAGAAGAAGAAGAAGAAGAAGAAGAGAAAATCATTCTGTATACTAAAACTTAATTATGTTTTGACTTTTAATACGTTCTAAAGTTTTACGGGTTTTTTTTTTAAATCGTGTAGTGGGTCAGGGGTATCCCCTATTAAAGTAGAAGAAAGATGCTTCCTTTCCTCCGCTAGCCCACGGGACACTCTTGGGCAAGGTGAAGTACCTGTTTAGCCTCCCGATCAGGGTTACGTGAAGCCATGAGTGCAGGTGATGGATGAGGTTGAAGAGCAGCCGACAGCTAGTTGTAGGTATGGTCTCCAACTTCACGGCGGTTGGCAGAGGATCTCTTTTTTGAGGAGAGAATGGCTACGGTCATTGACCAGTATGGTTACTGCTAAGACGAAAAGCAATGGCAGATGCCAAGAAAATTATATTTTGTGATATCATCGAAGATCAGAGAAACGGGGTAAATGGGTGTTTCATAGAAGCAGCCTAACCCAATAGGGGTAGTCATGTGCACCAGGAGACTCCAGATCGTCAGCAGGCTACTGAGTGCTAAAGATTACAACCATTGAAAGTAGGAACTTGGAATGTTAGAACAATGAGTGCAGATGGACAACTGGATAACATCAAACAAGAAATTGGAAGAGAGAATATTAACATATTAGGATTGTGTGAGACGAGATAGAAAGGGACATGGATTAAGACGGGGGGGGGGGGGGGGGTGTTAAGGTTATATATATTCTGGAGTAGAAGAAAGGCAAAGAGGTGTAGCAATTATCTTGGATCTGAAATCATCAAAATCTGTTAAAGAATAATGGGCAGTGTCAGATAGTGTTCTACTGGTAAAATTAATCGTGACACCTTTTAACATAAACGTCATTCAAATATAGGACCCAATGAGAAAAAGCAGTGAAGATGGTGTACGAGGAATTTTATAATGACATGGAGAATGTTCTGAAGAAATGTAAAAATTCAGAAATAAACATCATAATGGGTTACTTCAATGCGAACGTAGGAAATCAAGGTGACGGATGCACAGTAGATAAACATGCTTTGGGCGAACGAAACGAGAGAGGATACAGACTTGTAGAATGGGAAAAATAACATGAACTGAATGTCGGAAACACCTGGTTTAAGCAACATAACAGAAAATTATGGGCATGGAGAAGTCCTCACAACGGGATTAGAAACAAGATCGATTATATCTTGAGTAAACGAAGGTTTCAAAATGCTTTAACAGTCGCAACAACAACAAAAAACAGTTCCAAATGCAGACTGTTACAGAGATCACAGATTGATTATAGGCACATTGAGGGTAAACTTACAGAAAGTCAAGTATACACCAGGAAACACTAAATATGATCTGTGAGCATTAAAAAGGGACAAGGACATACAAGAAATGTTTAACATAGAAGTAAAGAACATATGTGATGTATTGTCTGATCTAGAGATCTTTTTTCAATATGCAGATGAGCAATGGAAAATTTTAAAGAATCCAATCACTACCAAAATTAAAGAAAGTAGGTCGTAAGAAATGGATGGCTGAAGAAATTTTAAGACTAATGGAAACAAGAAGACACAACAAATCTAATCCTGACAAATATGAACAGGAAAGTCAGAACATTATGTAAATAAGTAAGAGAAGCATGGCTTGAAAAAAAAAATTGCATAGAATTTGAAAAAATGCACAACAGTTAGTTAGTTAGTTAGTTAGTTAGTCGACAGATCATCCTCGTTGCACATCGAACCATTCAGTCCATAAGTGCTCGGATCCCCTCCTCAGCAAATCCCGCAGCGTGTAGCGGCTAACGACGCCAGTTCTGTGTTGGTTTATCAATCTTCTTTGGCGTCCTGCGTAGTGTTCTTGTTTGGCCATCCCTCTTTTAATTTGCTGCTCTCGCAGTCTGGCCATTGTTGTAGATTCACAGTCATCACTTGGTTCTCGCAAAAGTCTCTCTTCTCGTAGAGCATTCAGAATGTCAGCCTGGTCCATGGCGCGTCCGCCCTCCACAGTAGCCTCACCTGCGAGCTTGTCAGCCCGCTCATTTCCTTGTACTCCCGCATGCCCTGGCACGAAGATGAAACTAATCTTTGCCAGCCGAGACCGCTTCAGAGGCAGCAACCATTCTCTTCGGATCGACCCCTCCTCTATCCTCTTGATCATGTTCATTGAGTCGCTAAGGAAACAAGCCCTAGTGAATGTCTGTGTCTCGAGCCATGTTATTGCTTTACTTACTGCCATGACTTCCATGGTCAGGCTACTTGTGGTTTCAGTGAAAGCACCAGAGTCCTCCTTCACAATTCTCCCTCCAGCCCGAGCTGTAAAGGCCCATGAGCTTCTCACATGTCGGACGACCGACCCATCTGTGTAGATGACCGCGTCACCGTCTAGCGAATTCTCGAAAATCAACGCTTGTACTTCAGCCTCAACAGCAGCCGGATTTTCTTGTCTGCATTTTCTATCTAGTTGGATGCAAACTGAAAAGGATGTGCAGAAGTCTGTTGGCACTTGCACCCACTCCTCGCCAGGTTCTAAGTCCTCAAGTGAACACACCTGTTGAAGAATGTCTTCGGCTTGACCCATCCACGACCGTCCTCTTTTTAACCTGCTGCCCTTCACCTTCCTAATTTCACTATGCAGTGGATGTTGTGTGTTTGCGTTAATTCTGAGGTAGGCGCGTGCCCTGCAAACTTGTATTCTCTCTTCAATGGTTGGAAAATCAAGAAGGTAGCGCATCGCCCTGCATGCTGTATCTCTTGTACATCCAAGAATAATGCGCATAGCTTCATTCTGTATCCTTTCCATCCTTTCTATCTGCTTATGGCTGAGAGTCAGGATTGCCATTGCATACTCCAAAACAGACATGAACAACCCCTCGTACAGAAGACATAGATGGCGCTGCTCACAGTTTGCTGCCGCCATCACCCGCATTGCAGCCAAACCCCGCTTGGCCTTTGTTATCACCTGGTCTATGTGCACATTATAAGCAAGGCTTCGATCAAACCGTATCCCCAGGTAATTCATTGCCTGCGTTCTTTCCACCGTCTCTGAACACAGCATTACAGTTGGTGTTGGATTGTTGACAATATGATTATTCAACGAGAACCAAGTCACTGTTGCCTTTGTTGGGTTGACCATTGCCCCAGCTTCATCACACCAAGTACTTATGCGATTGAGTTCGGTTTGTAGTTCCACAGCAACCTCCTCTCTATCCTTACCCTGACGATACACTAAAACATCATCGGCATATGACAATGTCCTGCCAGGTCCAGTGATCTGCTCACTGGTGATTCTCACTGTGTAGGCGTTGAACAGTACCGGAGATAATGGTGATCCCTGTGGTAGGCCAGGATATATTGTTGTTGGTTCCGAAGTCCAACTGCCACATCTAAAAACTACTTTCCGTTGGAAGAGGGCTGCAGCGATCCAACTAAGGAGGAATGGACTTATGTTTAGTTCAAGAAGCTGAAACATTAAAAAATCCAGTGGTACACTGTTGTATGCGTCCTCAAGATCAATCGCTGCAGCAACGGTTTCAGTGCCTGAGTGGAAACCTTCATAGACATCATGGGCAAAGACTGCTGCATTGGTCCAGGTTTCTCTTTTTGGACGGTACCCACCCAGGGTAGGTGGGAAAACACATTGCCTCTCTAGTTGGCTTGATATTTTCCTGGCAATTACCTTCTCCAGCAGCTTGTCTATTGTATTCTGCATGGTTATAATTCGATATCCCTGAATTTTTGTGTGGTCTTTGTCAGGCTTCGGCAAGGGAATCAGATAGCTGTGTAACCATTCCTCCTTGATGCTAGCACTCCCTATACTGTTGTTGTACATGTCTGCTAGTTTCTCTAGCTCATTGTCGGTACACCTATTTATGTCGTCGTATCTTATGCCATCAGGACCTGGAGCACTGTTTTTTGATCGTCGAAGCACAGCCTTGATTTCTTTCACTGTCACTGTGTCTTCATCCGAAGTCTTCTGGGCCTTGCATCTGTCTGAGGTGACCTCCTTGGCCAGATTTCGGCCTCCCATATCTGTCTGGTTGCTCTGCTCAAGGTAGCGTTCAAAGAGGGCTTTGCCCTTGTCCTCGTCAGTCCTCTGCCAGATGAGGTCAGCACCTTGGAAGTCAGAAATGCTCTTATTCTTGACTACACCACTCATGCTTTTATGTAGTCGCTAGAACAATTTCAGTGACTTGTCTGTGCTTACTCTTTGACACACCTCTGCCCATTTTTCGCTTTTAACCACCTTGACCAGTTTTTTTAAATAGCTTACTTTTGTGTGCATCTCTCTTTCTAAGTGCAAGCAGGGACTAGGATGACCAGCTCTGTTCTTCTTGGCATTTTGCCATCTCCTTACAGCACTACGCTTATCCACCCAAGCCTTCTCCACCTCGAAACTCCACCAAGGTGGCTGCTCCCAGCTTTTTTTCCTTCCCTGAAACGTTCTGCGCTTGTCACAACAGTGAATATTCCAAATTAATGCACAGAAGAATTCAGGAGCTTACTAATGAAGACCACCTACATCAACAGGCTGTTTGAAAACAAATGATGGGGAAAGGCTAAATAGACAAACATGAGATTTTACATACATGAACAGATTATGTGAAAAACCTTTATGATGATAAAACAGAAGAACAATTCGGAGTAATAATGAATTACCATCAATTCTGAAGATAGAAGTTTAGAATGCTCTTAACCATAAGAAATCTGGAAAGACCCCGAGTCCAGACAACATCTCAACAGAAATGATCACTGCCTTAGAAGAATATGGAAAAGACCAGGTCACCAGACTGCTGAACACAATATAGGATGCTGAAGATATACCCCCTGAATTATGTACTTCTGTATTTATTGCAATCCCGAAGAGATCAGGAGCCTTGGAATGTTATCAACATCGAACAATTAGTATAATGTGCCACATCACAAAGATGTTGATAAGAATTATCATGCAAAGAGATAGGAAGAAAATACAACCCGAAATGGGAGAAGAACAATGCGGGTTTGTAGAAGGCCAAGGTGCAGTAAACAATGTGTGTATGCTGAGAACATTAATTGACCATTCTATAGAAGTAAATAAAGACTTACATCTTTGCTTTATTGACTACACAAAGTCTTTCGATAAAGTAAGACATGTCAACATGATGGAGATGCTTGCAAATATACAAATTGATTGGAAAGACCTTACATATATTGGAAACAACAAGCTGCCATAAAGATCTATAATGAAGTTTGTCAATATCAGCCTGTTAAGAGATGTGTGAGACAAGGATGTGTAATTTCTCCAGATCGTTTTACCCTGTACAGTGAAAATATTTTCAGAAATGTTTCAGCTGTGCGAATGGCTGTTGATATCGCCAGATAATATTATTTTCTAAAATAGTAGTGTTTCCATGACCTGTCGGCGACCACTTCGACAATAGTAATTGTTCAGATGTAGATTTGTATTGTCTGTCTTAAGTTTAAGAGTCTGATACTTGGCCCCTTCCGTGTAGACTTCCATTTAAACTTGGGAAGCAGTGATGTTATTCTTTACAAGGGTCAATATCCCACCCACCTTTTCGCCTGTCTTTTCGGACAACATACACTTACTTGTTCTTGATTCAAGATGTTTTCTACCTCTATTTTTTTTTCCACTGACCCCCTCCGCTTTTCTCTGCATTATTTTCAGTCTTTGTTTGGTATGGCCATACACTCATTTCTCGGGCCCCTGGCTCCACAGGACATCTGAAATGGACTTCCAGTCGTTTTGGTTGAACCCTTTCGAGTCATGGGGTCCGGTAGCGCATCTGTCTGTGGGGCCATAGCAGGGCGAGCACCATAATGTTTTGCAGTAATCGACGCATTCCATGGCGTGATTGCGTGGCATCCTGATTTCTGTGGTGCGCCTTCTGACTGGTTGCCTCCGTCTTCCGCATCTTTCCTTTGCTGGAGTAGGCTATGGTCTTACTCGAGTTTAGATTTGCATGTATGTTTACACGTGTCTGCTCATGCATGTACCTACATTAATATCTAGAGAAGTTTTTTTTTTTTTAATTTTACGGCGCCAGAGACTCGCGTCGCCCCTTCTCCCGCTAGTTAAACAGTTCCGCCACCTGAAGGCCAGGAGTAGGATTTTGGCTGCCAGAAGTGATGAATGCACAAGCCATGGGGGTATTTTGCATGGTTGGACGCTCGTCTTAACTCTTCACCCCCCCCCCCCCCCCCCCAGGGGAGGGGGTATATAACATTAATTTGGATTCACCCAGCTGTATAAAATGGCATCCGGTCAATGTTTCGGATTGAAAGGCGGCTTCTGATGACCCCCATCCATCCATCCATCCATCCACCCACCCATCCATCCATCTATCAAGCGCAATGCCGATAAGCGTGGGCGGTCATGTTTTGCTATCTCACTCGAACACCAGAGTCGTAGATCAGCTCCGTGTTCCTGTCTCGACCATGCCACGTGGTTAAGCCATCCAGATATTTACTTCTCGGTCTTCCCCTTGGTCTCTTTCCCTCGATCTTGCCAGTTGTCACCAAGTTCTCCGAGTCATTTCTTCTCATAACATGCCCAAAAACATGTGACTATCTACGTCTAATGTCTCTAATCAGTTTACGATCTTCATTTGTTTCTTGAAGGACTTGTTCATTGGTTTTTCTGTCTGTCCGTGGTATTCTTTGCATTTTTCTCAAAACCCACATTTCCACAGCCATCGGATGTTTTTCAGCTTGTCTCCTCATAGTCCACGCTTCACATCCATACACAAGTATATGTTCTATGTAGCACTTCAACATTCTTTTTTTTTCAATTAATGTCTTTTTATTGGTCAGTAGGCTACCTTCGCAATGGCAATTCTTGTTCTATTCTCTTCAAGGCATCTCCCATCAGATGTTATGACTGTCCCGATATAACTGTACCGATTCCCTTGCTTAAGGTTGTGTCCATTTACTCGTATATCACATTGTGGTATTTTCATTCTCCCTAGTGACGACCATAAATCTGTGCATTCTTACTATTTAATTCTGACCCTAGTTGTTCACTGTTTGCAACAACCGCATCTACTAAATGTTGCAGGTCCTGTTCATTGTCTGCAATCAAGACTGTATCATCTGTATCTAATGTTATTGATGTATCGTCCCCCAATGTTGATTCCTTCCATATCTTCTATATTTCTGAAAATATTTTCACTGTACATAGAAAATATATCTGGAGACATTACACATCTGTGAGGTATGGACAATTTAGACGAGGGGATACCTAATGAGATCCCGGTTGGGAGGGGCTATCATCCTCATATGCCTTCGTTGGGAAACCTTTCAATGGCTCAATGTCCCCAACGTGAAGTTCCCTTCACGAAAAATGATAATAAAGATAAGGAATATAAGTTCCTTTTTGGAAGGCATGTGGGATCACGGAATTTTACTACTGACCATAGGGGAAGAGGCACCCTTTGTAATATAGATAAAGGTGGGCCAGTATGTGGGTCTCCGTACTCACATAATCCCCACAGTCTATCAATGTATCATGTATGCACCAGACATCTAGGGACTGACAGGACATACATGGACATTATTGAACAACCACTGTATGCACCTAACAAACAAGATTGTCACAAAATAGGGTGCACTTTATGTACATAACAAACAGAGCTGTCACATAACATTGTGTACTTTGTATACATAACAAACATATTTGCCACAGAACATTGTGTGAACAAAGAATCTTCTTCTTCTTCTTCTGCTTCTTCTGCGTTCATCCAGAGTTTTTTTTTTTCTTTTTCGGACGTGATTGCGTTGTGCCTGTTTACAGCAGAGCTGCGTTCTTGCGTCGTTAGGCCGTCACATCCGACTTCTGCGGGGATTTGTTGACCGGGTTAACCTTCCCGGGTTTTTTTAGGACGTTTGACTCTCACTGTTGTGGTGTTATCCCCCATCCCAGCTGGCCCATATAGATCGGCCAAAGACATCCTTGTCAGCCCTCAAGGGAAGGCAGGGGCAGACCATGGGTATTCCCCGCCATCCAACGAGGCTTCCATACTTGCAGAGCCGGCTCACAGCGCTCTGGTACTGGGCTCACCCAAGGAATCGTCACGCCCTGCATATGCTGCTTAGCCTCACTTCCGTATATTGGGCCTTCCGTTCACCATAGGCTGTTCTTCCGGAAACCAGAAGAATGCAGTCTGCAGATGACATCCACACAGTGAGCTTTCGATTCGGACTTTCCACGTAATGGATTTGCTATCCAAGCAATATTCCATTTCATGCCTCTGGGACGCTTTTGTAACCGACATACCTGTGGTATGAAGTGCGGCAGTCTAAATACTTCTTCATGCACCTTTAAATGTCAACCTGAATGTAGTTAAAGTAAGCTGCAGTCAACTTGAGGTTGTTGATATCTCCGTAGAGCTTGTCCTCAAATGAAGCAGGTGTGGGCCAAAATTTCTTTCTCTGTTCTGCATACGTTGGGCAATCCTGTAGCAAATGTTTAGCTGTCATTTTACCAGTTCCACAATTACATTCATCGGTATCTCCTATCTTTAGTTTATTGAACAAGTGGTATTTCAGCCTGTTATGTCCTGTGCGGAGTCTGAAGATTGCTACTTGTTCTCTTCGGTCGAGTTTGTAATATGCATCATCCTTCTGGTGGCCTGGATGCTCTGATTCCCATTTGGTTCTATAAGTGCTTTTTATAAACCTCTTTGCCTCATTATAGGTTATGTCTATGTCAGGCTGTGGTAATCGTCCACCCTCTTTTGCTAGTCTGTCAGCCTCTTAATTTCCAGGTATACTGCAATGTGATGGGATCCACTGTATCACAACCTTTTGGGATTTCTGGCATAGACCATGGAGTGCTGCTCTTAGGTCAGCTAGTTCTGTGCTGTTTTTGCTCTTCAGTATTGAGACAGCTGACTTTGCATCTGTGAAGATAGCTATTTGCTTCTCTTTATTTTCCTCCATCAAGAGCATTTCTGCTGCAGTTTTCAAAGCCTCTACCTCTGCTTTGAAGTTACTTGAAAATTTTCCAGTTGCCACTGACTGTGTTTTTTTCACTCCATTTTTTAAATTTAGGAGAATTCCTCCTCCTCCATTTTCTATTGAATTTTTGGCTGATCCATCTGTATATGCATGGGTCCAATTGCTGCTTGGGTAATGTTCTTTTATGTAGTTTAGGGTTATTTTTCTTCTTTCGGTTTCATTCTGAGTGTTCTTTTTCTCAATACCAGGAATGTTTTCTATCATCTCAGGCAGTTGCTGCTGTCTCCAAGCTGGGAACTTGTGTGCATTGTAAATGGGTTT
Source organism: Cepaea nemoralis (assembly GCA_014155875.1). Classification (NCBI taxonomy): domain Eukaryota; kingdom Metazoa; phylum Mollusca; class Gastropoda; order Stylommatophora; family Helicidae; genus Cepaea; species Cepaea nemoralis. The sequence continues at coordinate 47,404 of JACEFZ010001011.1, forward strand.
GACTGTTGATATGTTAAGTATAGGATCTGCCCTAATCTTTCGTTTTGCAGTTTCTACAAAGTTGCTACGCTTCAGTCTTCCCTTTCCAAATCCATTACACCTTTTATACATAAGGTGGTCTGTTAATCTTCTAAATTTTTCTGCTTGTTGCTGGGCTCTGCTATCTCTTCTATCCTGCATTGGTTGTAAACAAGTGATCTTTTCTAGTTCATTAATAGGCGTTGTCTTCAGGCTTCCAGTTATGATTCGCATTCCTTGATTTTGGACTCTACTTATTTTGTTAAAGTTTGACTTAGCTGCTGTTGCCCAAGCTGCAATGCCATATTCCAGTACTGGCCTCACCCGTCCAGTATATAACTTCTTGAGAACTTTCTCATCTGCTCCCCACGTTGTACCAGCAAGCTTTTTCATGATTGCCATTCTTTGCCTTGCTCTTGTTCGATTTTTCTCAACCTGTGTCTTCCATGTCAGGCGACGATCAAAGGTGACTCCTAGATAGTTTGGATTTTCTTCATGGCGCAATATTTTTCCATTCAATACCAGCTTAGGTTGCTGAGTTTTATTTGAGAGGGAGAACACTGTGCATGTTGTTTTCTCCTCACTTATCTTCACTAGCCATGATTTTGACCAGTCCTCTAGCGCTAATAAGGCTTGCTGTATTCTGCTGTTAGCTGTACTAATATATTCTTCAGATGTCCATATGGCTAGGTCATCTGCAAAGGAGGATGTGTGTACTCTGGCTGGAAAGTTTTCCGTGATGTCGTTTATATATGCTAGGAATAATGTTGGTGAAAGAACTCCTCCTTGGGGGACACCTTGCTCCAACAGCATCATTTTGCTGGTTTGTCCTTGTACTTTTGTCCTGGCAGTTCTGTTCTCAAGGTAGTGGCTGATCCATTTATACATTTTCCCACAAACATGCATTTTTTGCAGTTTTACTTTCAGTCCTTCCTTCCATACTTTATCAAATGCTTTTTCTAAATCTATCCAGACCGCTAGTGTGTGCTTTTTCTCTTGGAAGGCATCCTCTATTTCCTGAGCTATATAGGTTATTTGATCTTCAGTGGATCTGTACTTTCTGAATCCTGCTTGGTGTGGTGTTAAGAGTTGGTTTTCTTCCAGATGCCATGTTAGCCTGCCATTGATAATGCGTTCCATTAATTTTCCTACACAGCTAAGTAGACTGATAGGTCGATAGCCATTTGGTTCTTCCAGGTCTTTTCCTTTCTTTGGGACTGGTATTAGTATAGCTTCCTTCCATGCCTGTGGGACTATTCCTCTCTTCCAGCTGTAATTTAGGACTGCTAGTAGTTTCTTTTTTGCCTTAGTGCCTAGTCCTATTAGCATTTCATTTGTGATTCCATCCTTTCCTGGTGATTTCTTCTTTTTTAGGGTATTCATTGCCTGTTCCATTTCTTCCATTGTTAGATTTGCCATCATATATTCTGCTGCTGTCTCTGTATTACTATGATGTATCTGTTTGTCTTTGATTGCTTTCTTCTGTTCGGTTGTAATATCAATGTGGTTTGCACTGGCATAGTGTTCCATTAGTGCATTTGCAGCCTTTTTTCCTGTAAGCAAGGCATTTCCTTGTTTAATTGTTATTTGTTTGTTTCTAGGTCCTTCATTGTTCATGGCTTTCACTAGTTTCCATAGTTTGTTTCCATCCCTGTCAAAATTCAGGTTTTCTGTTTTTTCCCTCCAACAATCTCTTGTTGTTTGATTTACTGTTCTTTTATATTTTGCTGAGATGGCTTTGAGAGAGATGTTCGCTTCAGTTGTTTGTTCTCTCTCTCTCTCTCTCTCTCACTCTCTCTCTCTCTCTCTCTCTCTCTCTCTCTCTCTCTCTCTCTCTCTCTCTCTCTCTCTCTCTCTCTGCTGTCTTCCTGGCATCTTCAACTTTGTCCTCCAAATTTGTAGTTCTTCAGTCCAGTATGGTTTGTAATTTTTCCTCGCTCCTCTTGGAATAGACTCAGTGGCCGCCTGTATTATTGCTCTGTTTAGACTTTCCACCATTTGCTTCATGTTGCCATATCGTGTATTTATGTTTTCACAATATTTGTCTGTTAGTATGGCAAATCTGTCCCAATCTGCTCGTTTGTAATTCCAGCGAGGCAAAGGCTTTTGCTCCTGTGGAACATACTCCATATTCATTACAAGCTTGATTGGTCTGTGGTCACGACCTGCTAATTGGTCAAGCACATGGCGATCGATTTTGTGGAGGAGGTCTCCTGTGCAGAAAGCTAAGTCTGGAGTAGAAGTGATAAACCATCTTCTGGAGTAGAAGCTCGGTGTGTCAGTCCGCTTTGTTGAGTAGATGGAGATTTGAGTCTATTTCCCAGTCCTCCACTTCATCTCCTCTTTTGTCAGTATCTGGGTATCCCCATCTTTCTGAACGGCTATTAAAGTCTCCGACAATAATGCAGTTTGTGTCAGTTATTTTCATGTTTGAGAGTGTAAGGTCCTTATCTGCTGGGCTATACAGATTGTAAATTCTTATTTTCACGTCCTTTATCATTATATCAACACCTATAATTTCCGTTTGGTTGTCAGAGATCACAGATACTTCGCTGCAAGGTATTGTATTTCGTGTAAGTATTAGAACTCCTCCTTTGTGTCCTTCGCGGTTGAAACGTGTGGACTGATATCCTCTGACTACGAATTTGCGATTGGCGTTGAGGTGTGTCTCTTGAATGCATGCCACATCTATTCTATCTTTATGAAGACGCTTTGTTAGGGAGACTTTCTTGTTATAAACTCCTTCGGCGTTCCACTGTAGTATGATGAGTGGGTGTTTGGTCAATAGCTCTTAACCTACTCTTCTCTGCCTTGACCCCACAGCACAGGGGAAGGTGACCACCAGTAGTCATGGGTGGACCCCCTCGAGGCAGGGGGCCCGGCACTATCACCGCCTGATGGGACTTCGCGGGATTAGCACCATAACGATTAATTTTAATTTGTGACATCATGAATCAAGTTACGTTGCACTGCTTTGTCAAGCCTGTGGCTCAGTACATCCGATTTCGACAAGCATTTTTCGGGGTGCTTTCCCTAGCCTTTGACTGTCCCCAGTCTACCTACAAGGCAGCAGGTTTGTGTGTCTCTTCGTCTGGTTCCTCTCCCTTGACCTGTCCGACATGGGTGACCCTACCAGTAGCTGTGCTACCGTCGGCATAGCTCTTGGGGTCATTGGAACACACAAGCCCCTCTACCTCGTCAAGGTGGACACACGGCAGAGGGGGAACAAATAATCAATCAGTCTTTGGATTTATTAAAGTCTATCCAATAACATTGAACAATGCATGGCAGGTGGCATTGCATTAAATCAATTACAATCACATCACATGATCAAACACAACAGATGAACCACTATATAAAACATCATAATCATAGCAACAACATAAATAGTTAGCATGATAACTTCTACTATGTGTGGCTGAGGATTAAAAGAGTGGTTCTTGTTAGTGCTGGTCATGCTAAGCAAAAGTCTTCTGGTAGGGTCCCATCTCATGGATTTTCCCAGTGGTACTGAACTTAGTTTCCGGGATTCACAAAGTATTTAGAATGTTATGGTATGGACTGGCTAGTAAGAATAACTGCCGGAGTGTAAGAGTAGCCATAATGTCCCCGGGGAGTATAATAAAATTGTATAGTTCTCCCTGTTGCCAACGTTTCCCAATAAAGGTAAGAGTATATCGTCTTAATGAGGCTGAGGGCTGGCATCTCTCTCTGAGATAGGCACGTGTTTGGCAAATTTGTATTCTGTCCCTCGTGGTTGGAAAATCAAGAAGGTAGCGTATCGCCCTGCATGCTGTATCTCTTGTACATCCAAGAATGATGTGCATGGCTTCGTTCTGTATCCTTTTCATCCTTTCTATCTGCTTATGGCTGAGAGTCAGGATCGCTATCGCATACCCCAGAACAGAAAGGACCAGCCCCTCGTAAAGAAGAATTAGATGACGTTGCTCACAGTTTGCAGCCGCCATCACCCGCATCGCAGCCAAACCCCGCTTGGCTTTTGTTATCATCTGGTCACGTGCTCTGTATAAACTATGCTTCGATCAAATCGTATTCCCAGGTAATTCATTGCCTGCGTTCTCTTCCACCGTCTCTGAACCCAGATTTACAGTTGGCGTTGGGGTGTTGACAATATGGTTATTTAAAGAGAACCATGTCACTGATGCCTTCGTTGGGTTGATCATTGCCCCAGCTTCAACATACCAAGTGCTTATGCGATTGAGTTCGGTTTGTAGTTCTACAGCGACCTGATCTCTGTCCTTACCCTGACGATACATACACTAAAACATCGTCTGCATTCGACAATGTCCTCCCCGGTCCTATGATTTGCTCGCTGGTGATTCTCACACTGTAGGCGTTGAACAGCACCGGAGATAATGGTGATCCCTGTGGTAAGCCAGAATATATTGTTGTTGGTTCTGAAGTCCAACTGCCACATCTAAAGACTACTTTCCGTTGGAAGAGGGCAGCACCGATCCAGCTAAGGAGTAAAGGACTTATCTTGAGTTCAAGAAGCTGATGCATTAAGAAATCCACGGGTACTCTGTTGTACGCGTTCTCAAGATCAATCGCTGCAGTAAAATTTTCAATGTTTAAATGGAAACCTTCATAGACATCATGGGCAAAAACTGATGCGTTGGTCCAGGTTTCTTTTTTTGGACGGTACCCACCCAGGGTAGGTGGGAAAACACCTTGCCTCTCCAGCTGGCTTGATATTTTTCTGGCAATTAACTTCTCCAGCAGCTAGCCTATTGTGTTCTGCATGGTTATTACTCGATATCCCTGAATATTTATGGTCTTTGCCATGCTTCGGCATGAGAATCAGATGGCTGTGTAACCACTCCTCCTTTATGCTAGCACTCCCTATACTATTGTTGTCTATTTCTGCTAGTTTCTCTAGTTCGTTGTCGGTACACATGTTGATGTCGTCATATCTTATGTCTTTTGGCCCTGGAGTGCTGTTTTTTTTTTTTTTTTAATCGTCGAAGCACAGCCTTGATTTCTTTCACTGCCACTGTGTCTTCTTCCGAAATGTTCTGGGCCATGCACCTATCTGAGGTAACTTCCTTGGCAAGATTTCGGCCTCTCATGTCTGTCTGGTTGCTCTGCTCTAGAAAGCGTTCGAAGAGGGCTTTGCCCTTGTTCTCGTCAGTCCTCTGTCAGATGAGGTCAGCACCTTGGAAGTCAGGAATACTCTTATTCTTGACTACCCCAATCATGCTTTTATGTAGTCGCCAGAACAATTTCAGTGACTTGTCTGTGCTTACTCTTTGACATACCTCTGCCCATCTTTCACTTTTAACCACCTTAACAAGATTTTTGAAGTAGCTTACTTTTGTGTGCATATTTCTTTCTAAGTGCATGCAAGGACTAGGATGGGCTACTCTGTTCTTCTTAGCGTTTTGTCATTTCCTTACAGCACTACACTTATCCACTCAGGAGGTTTTTCCACCTCAAAATTCCACCAAGGTGGCTGCTCCCAGCTTTTTTTTTTCCTGCCCTGTAAGTTTACTGCCCTTGTCGCGCCTTATTTTACTCACCACATTTTACCCTGCACTGTCATACTGGAAAGACTTGACCGTTGACTTGTGCTGCCTGGTTCTGCCTTTCTCCACAATTATGCTGCAAGGGTGGTGGTCGCTGCCGTGGTACCCTAGGACGCCCCATCTACATACTGTAGTGAGTGAAGGAGAAACCAGCGCCAGATCAATAACACTGTCCTCATCACATGGACGACTTGCTGTCCTAGTGACACAGCCACTGTTGATACAAACCAGGTCAATGGTTTCAAGTGCAGTCTCGAGCTCCTCCCCCTGTGTGTTGGAGTAAATGTTTCCCCATGATCTGCCTTTAGCGTTGAAATCGCCACAGAAAATAACATTTCTCTCGTGACCTAATATGTCACTTAAGCACTGCCACTTCTGGGAATCCACACTCGCGTTGCGGGCATAAACATTAACCAACACGAATGGCAGACCGGATTGAACTAACTGCCTATTTTTGTATGTCGTCGCTGTCCCAACAGGACATGTCTAGCTCTGAAGCCACCATATTGTAGTGAATGAGAATCGCCATTCCCAGATGTTGCCAGTTGTAGAAACATTTACAGCCGGCAATCTGGAGTAACTGATCACCCAGTCTCATCTCCTGAAGCGCTACAATGTCGTTCCTGTATATTAATATAGAATAGGGATCTCGTTAATTTTCTTCCTAACTCGTTGCATGATAATTCTCAGCAAAATCTATGTGATGTGGCCCATTATACTAATTGTTCGATGTTGATCACATTCCAAGGCTCCTGATTTCTTCGGGATTGCAATTAACATAGAATTACATAATTCAGGAGGTATATCCCCAGTATCATATATTGCGTTCAGCAGTCTGGTGACTTGGTATATTCCATATTCTTCTAAGGCATTGATCATTTCTGTTGTGATGTTATTTGTACCCCCATCTCCTAGAATATGTGAGTGAATTAGCAAGAACGCTTATCTGCATGTTCGAATCCTGATCGAGGTGAATATTTTTTTTTTCAATTGACCTGGGCTACCATTTCGGTCCAGTTAAAATGGGTACCAGAAGATGGCCGGTGAGATACTGACCACATCACCCATCGAGTTCTGTTTGGCCTATAATAATATGGGGCTAGAACCATATACCCATACACCCCAAGCAATGTAAAAGGGCCCTACACTTTAGCATGGTCAGGATGCTTTCTGACCACGAACATGCCTTTCAAAATCAGTAAACATGTCCCTCAAAAACATATACAGACAGGAATTGTGATTGTTGTCGCTGAAGTGCCGGGTGTTCTAATATACGTGGCTGAACTTGATACCGAAAAGGTCGGAACATGAGGTTATCCGGTAAAAAGGAATAGATATACACAGATAAGCGGACTAGCGTCGCTAAGTCACCAGTGTAATGTAAAATCTCTGCACCGAGTAGCCAGGCAAATATATAAGTGTACTACACAGAATTTTCTTTATGAAAAAGGGCTCCACGCTATGGGTTGTAGTTGTTATGTTTTTTGTTATTTTATTTTTTAAGCACAATGTAACAAACTATCTTCTAGTCAGGGCGGCTAAGATGCCAGTGTGATTATAAGAGGCTAATGAAACTTGAACATTAAGTATACCAATAAGAAATAGGCAAACGATTTAGTTTTTGGTCATGTGGATGAGAAGAGAGGCACTGGAGAACATCGTGACAACTGGTAAGATCGAGGAGAAGAGGTGCAGAGGCAGACCAAGAGAAATGATGTTGGATGGATTGAGACGGTGACAGTGAAGAATATCAACAGTGGAGTTGATCCAGAAAACCAAAGACCGAGATCTGTGGAGAGTCACGAACGCCTACGCCAGCCGGCATTGCACTTAATGATGATGATTGTTATATCCTGCTGCAGCCGTTACCTCTCTTATCTATTATGATATGCTTGCCCATCACCAAACATCATAAGATAACGCTATCCGTGGATAGAAAAGACTAGGAAGTGAACATGTAAAAAGGGAGTTAACAGGCAAGAAGATTGTGGCGTAAATGAAAAAAAAAATGTGTAGGGGAATTCCCGGGAGGAATGGGTTACCAATTCCTCCTTAATCGGCCATCATAAGAAAACCTGGAAAACGGCTCACGAACCCCCAAATGTGGAACAAGACAGATATGTGTAAGGTGTAAGATTCCGAAAGTAAATATATGTAGATATGTTTTCCTATAGAAGGCGTAGTGAGCCTGGGAAGTTACCGCGGACAAAGAGGAGTCTGCTCACTCTGAAAATAAGATTTGCCCACGTGTCATCTCCCAGCCACCTATAGCTCACTATTATAAGTTATAAAAAGTGTCTGTTGTACCAACTGTCGTAAACAAAATGCTGAACAAAATTTCAACAAAGAATAGACTCGTGTTCTAAATCAAACAATATATTGGGACAAATGATGGGGTAGATCTGTGACGCACTACGTAGTGGTATTCCAGACTTTCAAGGCAAAGACCTCACATGGAAAAAGTCGGATGCGGATAAAGGTAAGGCCCTTCTTGCACGCTACATAGAACAGACTGACCAGAAAGACGAGCCCGCCAGACAGAGGACCACAACGACACTATCTCAGTTGTGCGAGGGGGTTGGGACAGACGAAGAATGGATAATCACAGCTGAGATGATGCGTGCGATGCTCAAGAAATCACCTAACACCGCCCCAGGCCCAGACGGCATCCGATATGGTGACCTACTGGTAATATCAGATGATGACATGGAAGAACTGGCCAGAGAATTCAACACCAGTATCCAGAGGGGTCAGATCAATGAAGAATGGCTACACAGCTACTTGCTGCCGCTGCCAAAACCGAACAAAGGCCATTCCAAGATAAGCGGCTACAGAATCATTACGATGCAGAACACTGCTGGCAAGTTACTGGAGAAAATTGTAGCACACAGACTTGCTTGTGACTTGGAACAGCTCGGCTGCTTCCCGCCCACACTTGGAGGGTACAGACGCAACAAAGAGTCATGGCTGAATGCGGCGGTGTTTACTCAAGATGTTTACGAAGGATTTCAGGTCAGAGAAGAGACATGTGCGGCCGCCATAGACTTAGAGGACGCATATAACAGAGTATCTTTCGAGCACTTGATGCAAACCCTCCTCAGGCTGAAAGTGCACCCTCGCCTTGTACGATGGATAGCTGCAGTTCTGCTCCAAAGGAAGGTGGTGCTAAGATGCGGGAGTTGGTCTTCTGAGCCGATAACGATATGTCCAGGATTGCCGCAGGGTTCACCACTGTCACCAGTACTATTCAACGTGTATACGGTGTCGATCACTGAACAACAGTTGGACGGGAGGGGTAGGACTCTGTCATTCGTTGACGACATCCTCGTGTATCGACAGGGTCGAGATAGACAGGCGGTTGCCAATGATATGCAGGGCGAACTAGATCGTATTTCCTCATGGTGTGCTGATGCCGACGCCCTTGTCAACCCTGCAAAGGCATCGGTTACATGGTTCTCCCTAAACAACCATATTGTGAACACAGACCTGCCGGCAGTAAGAATGGATGGGAGCATTTTGAGTAGAACCCAGTCAATGAACATATCTTGGCGTGAGCTTGATCGTAGCCTGTCCTTCAGAGATCATGTCGATTATGCTCATAACGAAGGCTCGAAAAGGTTTGTCAGCAATGAGAGTCATGGCGACTGCCAATATCGAGCAAAGACTGCTAATACTTCTGTTCCAAGGACTTGTGCTTTCACGCATCGAGTATGCCCTGGCCATCCTCACTGTCAGCCCTACACAGATTGGAAGACTTGAAAAGGTACAAAACGAAGCCATGCGCATCATTTTGGGCTGCACGAGAGACACTAGCTGTGTAGCAATGAGATACCTCCTTGACTTCCCGACAATGGAACACAGGATCAAGATCTGGAGAGCTCGTGTATACTTAAAAATAAGTGCAGATGAGCAGCACCCTCTGCATGACGCTATATTCAGAGAAAAGGGTGACAGGCTAAAGAGGGGCAAGTCATGGATGGGTCGGGCGGAAGATGTCGTCAGACAGGTCTGCAGTCTTACCAGTATCAACCCCGGCAAGGAATGGGTGCCGGTGCCTCCAGCTTTTAAGTGCACTTTCTCCTGCATTATCACACTTGACAGACGGTGCAGAGAGCAGAACCCTGCCGCTGTCAATGCAGAGGTTAACGCGCTCATCTATGAACACTCAGATAGCCCCGAAGTGCTCATCTATACAGATGGATCTGTTGTAAAGCAGCAGAGAAGTGCGTGGGCATTTACAGCCCGTTCAGCGGGCCGAACCGTTCAAGAATCCAGTGGTGCCCACTCTATGACCACGAGCAGCATGACGATGGAGGTGATGGCAGTTACACAGGCTTTCATATGGCTGGAATCACAGCATTTATACCAACGTGTGTGTACTAAGTGATTCAATGAGCATGATTCAGAAGGTCGAAGCTGGATCTGTACGTAGACAGTGGACTGAGTCGCTGCGGAAGTCTGTTGTCCGTAAAGTCACCTTCATCTTCGTCCCGGGACATGCAGGAGTCGAGGGAAATGAACAAGCTGATAAACTGGCTGGCTCTGCACCCCCTGTAGATGGCCAGCCCATGGATCGTGCCGATGTTATTAACGTCCTCAAAGATATGGCGAGAACAGAGGACTTTGACGTCAGTGATTCCACATCGTTGTCCAGGATGAAAGACTTGGGAGTAAGAATCGGCACAGCCAGACGCGAGAGGTACATCGGGAAAACAAAGCGCCTCGTCAACCAACACAGAACTGGCACTATTAGCCACCGGACGCTGATGCATATGCTGGGAGGGGGAGGATCTGGGCAAATATGGACATGTCCAGAGTGCAATGAAGATACCCCAACTGATAACTGAACTGATAACTGATAACTGTGATCTTCATGTTAAAAAAAACTTACAACACCACATTTGGCAAACATAATGAAAATCAAATCCAATATAAATAGTGATAAACCAACTATATTTAATTGATAAGTATAAATGATACCCGTGAAAAATGTGAAGAGTCTTTTCACTTAAAATCCAATGAATGTGTGTGTTCACGAACCAATAGTCTTCTGAATATAAATTGTTAATGTCCATAGCTTTGCGACACTAGGGAAAGTCTCTAACAAAGTCTTTCCCACTATAAATACTTCATCACCAAATAATGAGACTGGATAAGGTAAGTTTTCTCTGAGTGTAGATAATGCGATGTTCAGTAACGCAGCTGTCACTTCCCATAGGGCAATATGGTGGATATGGATAGTCTAATTTCCCGTACTGGTGAACTTAACTTGAGACAAAAAGGCTTGATGTTGTTGAGGTCAGGTGGTCATTCTAGATAACAGGGATCTACTCTTTAGGTTGACCAAAAAGCAAATTCCTCGATTCATCAGAGATGATGAAGACCATCCCGTGGTATATGTTCATGGTTCTGAACAACTCAACAATCTTCAGCAGACCAAGTAAGTATGACCAAGTTCATTATGGTAAGGCCAAATACACACTACCCATTTCTGGTGATATAAACACAAACACCAACCGCTATACATTTGAACAATACCAAATATCATCGTGAAGAAAAAGAAAGGGGGGGAGGGGGGAGAAAATCAAATCAAATCAAATTAAATCAAATCAAATCAAATCATCTTTATTTTAAAAGGGTCACAAATTGGGCACGCATTCGGCCCTTTCAATCACTCCCCTTTCGTTCATCAAGAGCATTATACATCCACATAGGAAGAAAAAAAAACATTGTGTAATGAATGTTGTAAACATAAATAAGACAAATTACTATGTTATGAGGCCTATCTCCCACCTACCCACACATCACCCCATCCACACACACACCCCAACCTACCCACACGCACACGCAGGGACACATAATACCCCACCGACCGACCTATCCCCCTCCCGCACATCCCTCACCCACACACACTTCCCTCACCTGTTCCCCCAACCCAAACACACTCGCCATCCACACAAACATCCCCCACCAACCTACACATCCCGCACCCACCCATATACACACCCTAACCCACACACCCATCCCCCACCCACACATCCTCTCCCCACCCACACCTCCAACCACCCAGAAAGGAGGTTGATGCCACTCAGAAGTGGGATCACCATACCCTCTTCCCTAGCAATGGAATTGGATCAAACAACTAATAGAGTGTCACTGATATCTGCACAGGGATCACATTTGATCGTGTTTGATACAGAAATGTCATGATGAGATAAAGACGTCATGATGTGATAAAGACGTCATGGTGACACAATGGCATCATTATGAAATAATAACTTCATGGTGAGATAAAGACGTCATGATGAGATAAAGCGTCATGATAAGACAAAGATATCATGTTTAGACAAAATGGCATGATGAGATAATGACGTGGTGATGAGATAAATACGTCATGGTGAGACTAAACGTCATGATGAGACAAGGACGTCATGTTGAGACAAAACGTCATAATAAGATAACATCGTCTCATGTCATATCTGCAAGACCGGGCAAACACTTCCGTTGTATAATACACTCATTTCAAATTGCCTTTTCCTACTGGGGAAAAATTCGAACATAACTCCTCCAGCAGTCGGATTAAAAGCAATGAATCAACATTTACATGAGAGACATTCACAAACGAGAAAACACATAATTCACTTAATGAAATAATGGTCATAAGAAATAACGAGAGAATCACCGGATAGATATTCATCTATCTCATAACATCAAAAAAGATTTGAACACATTAATGTAATGGCCTTCCCAGCCTGACTCCGTTGAGCAGGGGTTTAAGACGTGGTTCGAAACCGTGTCCCTTTTGCAAGCGTTTTAGTTGCACGCAAATTCAGTAACAAACTGCGTTATGGCATTCATTCAGAAAGAATTTGGCAGATCACTGAACGCAAAATTCCACTAAGTAATTAACAGCAATTGAACAATACTGATCTTGAGTGCAACGCCCTGCAAAATAATGTACCGCATATCTATCGTTCTTTTCCACGTGAGCAATAATTTCAGAAAAAGAACATTGCATTCACTCTCAAATTCTCATAGCATATTCAAGAAAGATATGAAAATGGAAAATCACATATAGTGCACATTAGTTCAAGATGCATTCTTAAGAACAATTTCCACAGCATAAGAAGAATATTCGTGATATGTATTTATCAAGAATAATGTCAACAGCATAAGGAATAATGCTCGTGATGTGCATTTATCAAGAACAATTTCTACAGCATAAGGAAGAATGCTCGTGATATGCGTTTATTGTGTAACGCCATTCCCATAGCAAATAGAAATATCATTCATATGAGATGGAACTTAAGCATGGTAAAAATCATCTTTGGAATAGCTGCAGAAGTATTTTTCAGAAAGCCAGCAATCGTGTTATCTTCTCAGTGAAACATTATTTTCACAGCCGCACAATTTTACATATAGACAACATGTTACTTTTATTACATTTTCATTAGGCATCGTCATAATGTGTTTGTGAAAGGGTGAGCCTACTTCGTTCCAAAAAGAACACAGGGTAAAATAAAATCCAAAACGAACAACCACAAAATGATGTGTATCTCTGAAGTCACATTTTAAAATGCGCAATATCCGATTCTACTGGTATTAGCCCAAGTTTAAAATGCGAGATTGCTAACTGCGTTTGTAATCCCTTCGCAACAGCGCCGGCTATGAAGACAGCCCCCCCCCCTCACCCATCTCCCTCCACCCCCATTCCCGTTAACATATACATATATAATATGATAATGTCGCGTTCAATTCGCTAGTCCCCTTCAAATACCTTGACTCTAATTTCAGTAACTAAACAGTGAACTGGGAACTGCAATATCGCGTGTATACGAGAAATTAATTCTATCTTAGCCTATAAATAATAAGGCGTCTTAGCGCAAACGATCATATCTCAGTCTGCATAGGTGAACACACTCGACACGTTAATACTACCAACACTACAGTAAGAGTCGGAAACTTGCAGCACGACAAACCAGGATCTGATTTCATCTGCAGAATTTGTAAACCATGGTTCTTGGAATAATATTTTGACGAGAAAGAGATTGTTTAACAAAATAACAAACCCCGTAGCAGAAACTTGAACTGGGTATACGAAGTATTAGGACAATAAACATTTGTGCAAGATTGAATGCACGGAGGAATAGGTGGCCAGTCTTTCCCTTGCGTGGTGGCCGACGAGAGCTAGCAGTGTACCTTCGTCCTCATGCCACCGTCAGCGGAACATAGTCCAACATCTACACCAGCTGAAGCAGTTCTCGACTGCAACAAACAGACACCAGAATCTATAGTTGAAGCTAGCAGCAGTGGAGAAGCCAGCATAAACCACCAATGAAAAGCCGCCAAGAAGCTCATCAAGGACCTCCTCACAGGAAGATAGCATAACTGAGGGATTCGCCGGAATAATCCTGCTGGAGCAGACAAGCTTTGGGAAGGCAAAGCTGTCGGCGTTACCAAAAGACAAGATACTCAGTCTGCTGGAGAACAAGCTGGGGAGATACAAGCTATGCAAGACACTAGATGGAGCCGTGTTCTCCATCAGCAAGACGTCAAAATCACCGCACTATTCCAAACAATCAACAAAGATGAGAAAGTCGACATCAATCTACCCCAAGTATCATTAAACGATGGGTTATAAACAGAGTCAAATCTATCTTACCAATGAGCAAATCAGGGAGATGCTATCAAGAGAAAACTCAACCCTCAAGATCATCGGTGCTGAAAGAATCATCTGCAAAAACAGCTCCACGGTTGTCACCATCGCGTCGTAGGACAGAACCATCCCACAGACCATCAGATGGGACAAGAAAGAGTAAACCCCGGAGCACTACAATCCAAGAGTCCCGCTGTGTTCCAGGTGCCAGAAATTTCCTCAAACATACCTTATAAAGAGGCCAGAAGGCAGTACGGGGCGACAACCCGTCTAACAAAAACAGACAAGGCACAACTGGGGGGCCAACGGAAGGACCTGAAGTTCACAAGTAACTAAGATAGAGGAGAGAAGCGACCAGGCACAAGAAACACAAGCAGCCGTTCAGAGCATCCTGGACGAATTGAAACTCGTCCATCGGAAGATCCAGCAGGATGTGATTCGAATGGCTGCAATCAAGGTGGAGGCGGGGGGGGGGTGGACATTGACAAATATCCAAGAAGAAAGAGCACAGATAGAACGGCTCAAGAAACAGGCAAAAAATTAAACATCACAAACAGACGTCACCAAAAGCAAATCTCAGACAGAAAGGAAGTAACAGAAGAGGAGAAAGAAACAGAAAGTAAAAACGAAACCAACGACCAAGAACGCAGGATAACCAGGAGAAGAAACTACATTCCATCAAGATCGAGAGTCCGAGACACAAGTTATGAAAGAAGTGACAGACCACTAAGATACACTAAGACCAAGATAGGAGAAATAGATGGAGTCTCAAGCGGGATCAAAACAGGTAAACCACTCCCTGAAAGAAGAACACCGTGAGACGGGGCGAAAAACCAAGCCTTACATGTGTGCAACTCTGACCAGAGATGAGAAACTGCAACAAAGATGAAATCCACACCAACATGGAAAACGCGTATATTCCAGGAAGCAAAGTAAGCAGCCCTATATCTGTTCTTCTTCCAGGGAGTGGTTTACCTGTTGTTGTCGCGCTTGAGACTCCCATCTATTTTTCCTGTACTTCATTACAACACTTATCATATAGACCGACCACGAAGTGGATCCCGATATCCCTATTCTGAAATCGACGATCCCACCACATCTTGGTCAGTGCTAAAAATAAATATGCTGCTTGTTTGTGGTGAATTAAAAATGAATAACCCTAACATCTTTTTTTTCTTCTTCTAAAAATCCGAATCGGAACCGTTATCCATACCTTGAGAAGTATTAATTGATATGTGGTTATCATCATCATCGTCGTCATCCAGTCTCTTGCCGTGTGTGGAACTTTTACCCCATAACAGTTATTCGAAATTTCTCTCTGTCTTTAAGCCAGATGTCCTGCCTCTGTTGCTGTCATGTGTAAATTATCTGTCATATCTTGAATTCATCTACATTGTTGTCTTCCTTTTATCCGCTTCCCTGGTACACTTCCCTAATTGTTGTTTGTTGTTTTGTTTTTTCTTTCTTTCTTTTACTTTTTCTTTCCAGAAGGCAGTATTGGGCATGATCTGAACGAACAGAAATTTCCAGGGGTAAAGAGAAACCATACATGTTAGGGAGAAATGTAAGCATGAAAGATACCATTGATTAGGGGGGAGGGGGTGCGGTGTAAGCATTTGAAATATCTCACTGAGGTTGAAGTAGGAGGGTCAGAGCTAGTTCTTAAACTTCTGGTGTGCTGATATCGAGGTAGCGGGTTCAACCCGTACACCGGTCAATGGAACTAAAATGTTGACTTTTTTTCTTTGACTTGGGGGACGCAAATTACAAGTACCTCATAAGTTGATGAAGAAGAGTTAAGCAAGGTACATGTATTTGCCATCAGTTATCAGTTGGGGTATCGTCATTGCACTCCGGACAGGTCTATAGGTGCTCAGATCCTCCCCCCCCCCCCCCCAGCATATGTATCGGCGTCCGGTGGCTAAAACTAATAGTACCAGTTCTGTGTTGGTTGACGAGGCACCTCGTTTTCCCGATGTACCTCTCGTGTCTGGCCTTGCCGATTCTTACACCCAAGTCTCTCATTCAGGACAACGATGTGGATTCACTGACGTATTTGCCATCAATGTCCTAGATATTCCTTTAACTAAAAAGCATAAACTGGGAACGTAAAGCGAAACGAAATGCCAAACCGACGTGAAGATGGATTCTCTACAAAATTGAAATATGTATGCATGTTTTGTTATTTTTTCATATTCTTTGAATATAACTTATGAATATAATTCATGGTGATATATTTAATGTATAAAGTGATCATATAATTACTAATCGTACATGTTAATTTAGTAAATGAGGGTCTTTTGTTAACAATATTAATTATTATTAATATTAATAATAATAAACATTTTTTTTTTATTTTATTAAATTAAACAATACCATAATCATAAATGTCTGTTTTGTTTTTTCAAGTCAGAAACCTTTAGTCTTTAGTTAATGTAACTGACTGACTTGAGAATAAAATTAAAACCACAAAACCTAGCAGTTAGTTAATAGTAGTAATGGTAGTAGACGAATTATTTTATATTTATAAATGAATTAACGAAGTGACTATTCGCAATTCTATTGCGAATATAAAAAAATTATATTCGCAATCGAAGTAGGTCACGTGATTATTCCTATGCGTTTGTCCACATTACAATATTTTGTTGATCCGTTAACGTGTCCTCAGTAGCATAGAGGTTAGTGTTTCCGTCTGGTGCACGGGAGCTTCGGGTTCGATTCCCAAATCGGGAGGTGACGTTTTTTTTTTTTTCCATTTTCAGGAGTTAGGTGACACCAATGCTTGTCTGAAGATTTCGCTTTAGCCATATGTTTTCAACGGATTTTGTGTATTAGGTGTTGTTTATCTTGCTCCGCAGGAACCTGCACACTTGTCTTTCTGTTCTTATCTGTCCTCTACTTTTGTTATCTTGGGAAAGGAGCTTAGCCACCCGAACACGAGTTCTCTTTCTTTCTCTCTCTCTCTCTCTCTCGCTCGCTCTAAGTCTCGATCTCCCACCTCTCCCTTTCTTGTCTTTACCACTCTTTAATGTCTTTCAATACATCTTTCTCATATCTCTGACTCTCACACTGTCTTCGTTATCTATCTTTCTCCTCTCTCTTTTCCACTTGCTTCAGATATACCGGGTTTTCCTGCACTTTATAATATGCGTAGCATTTCCTTTTCCTTGTTTATTTATTAATTAATGAGGCCAGTCAATCGAAAGCCTGGTGTTTGAATTGCCTAATCATGTCTTGCTGTGGCGAAGCATATTACTGTCAGCTTGGACCAGAACAGAGTCACTCAGATAGGATGCAATGGAGGCCATAGAAAGTGTCAAATTAAGAGAATCATCACTGCTGCGATATTATCAGGACATAAATAGTAGGACGGTAACGTAAACAAGCATGGATGCCTGGTAACAGTAAGTGTACAGAAACGAAAGTTAACAATTCTTGAACTCTCCTGGGGACAGAATTATTGATTATTTGTAGAGATCGTTATTTGTATTAGGGATACCTGTTTTGAACAATTATTCTTGATATTTAAACAGGACTAACGTAATGTAAAAATAAAACGGGATGCCAAAAGCGAACAGAAGTAAGATGTAAGACGAAGAGTGATTCATTAATAAATACGGAGAATTCGGCAGAATTAAACTCGCAACAGTGAACATTCCTATTTAAACGAGCTGATAAATTGGCTGGCTCTGCACCCCCTGTAGATGGCCAGCCCATGGATCGTGCCGATGTTATTAACGCCCTTAAAGATATGGCGAGAACAGAGGATTTTGACGCCAGTGATTCCACATCGCTTTCCAGGATGAAAGACCTGGGAGTAAGAATCGGCACAGCCAGACGCGAGAGGTACATCGGGAAAACAAAGCGCCTCGTCAACCAACACAGAACTGGCACTATTAGCCACCGGACGCTGATGCATATGCTGAGGGGAGGATCTGAGCACCTATGGACATGTCCGGAGTGCAACGAAGATACCCCAACTGATAACTAACTAACTAACTAATTCCTATTTAAATTAACCACCTTCTTAGACTTCTTAATGGCCCAAACTAAAATTGACTAGTAAGCAGAAGATGTGACATGTTTGTTACTTCCCGCAAATCGATTGCGAATATAATTTTTTTATATTTGCAATTCCATTGCGAATAGTGCCTCCCATGAATTAAATGGACATTTTTTGAACATTATAAAATATTTTATTTAAATATAATTTCAATTTATAAATATAAATAATTCGCCTACTACAGTACTACTACTACTACTACTACTAACTACTCTACTAGTTTTTGTGGTTTTAATTTTATTCTCAAGTCACTAGTCAGTTAGTTACATTAACTAAAGGGCAACAAAGGTTTCTGACTTGAAAAAACAAAACAGACATTTATCAGATTATGGTATTGTTTAATTAAAATGTTAATTTGTTTAACTAATAATATTAATATTTAAAGAGTACAGAAAATGAACTGTAAAAAACTATTAGTATTATACAATATATTTGATGTGCGGTTAGTTATAAAAATATTGTCTTTTCTTCATATCCTTATCCTTACTCGTGTTGTTTAGATATTTGTTTTGATTAAGTTAGTTTTATCAGTGTTATATAACAACAACTCAAACAATTTCTTTACTAAATCTTTACCCTCATCATTTTGAGAACAGACTACATGACCCGCTGTCAACAAAAGTACTGTGATAAATTGAATTTCTCATAAGGGTAAGTTATTTTAGAATAAACGTCACAACTAAATAAAATATCAGTTACTAGTACTGCTGGCATCTGTGGCTAAGGGGTAGGGAGCGTTTCACAATCCTGCATGTCGGATTCAAAATCAGCTGCAGGCAATCTGGAAGCAGGCTACCTTGCATTGGTTTTTAACAAAAGTATGGACGTTAGTCGTTCAGAACGCATCGGCAGACTACCAAACAAAAATTGCCTAGAAAATCACCAACAGCCAAAAAATGCTGAAGTTGGGTGCGATACCCTGTAAAAGACATGCGGCTAACTTCAATACTGAGTCCTACAGTATCTAGAGTCATCTAACTTCTTCTACTGGTTGTGATACCATGTAAAAGTCATGCAGCTAACTTCAATACTGAGTCCTACAGTGTCTATAGTCTTCTAACTTCTTCTACTGGTTGTGATGCCCTGTAAAAGTCATGCAGCTAACTTCAATACTGAGTCCTACAGTATCTAGAGTCATCTAACTTCTTCTACTGGTTGTGATGCCCTGTAAAAGTCATGCAGCTAACTTCAATACTAAGTCCTACAGTGTCTATAGTCTTCTAACTTCTTCTACTGGTTGTGATGCCCTGTAAAAGTCATGCAGCTAACTTCAATACTGAGTCCTACAGTATCTAGAGTCATCTAACTTCTTCTACTGGTTGTGATGCCCTGTAAAAGTCATGCAGCTAACTTCAATACTAAGTCCTACAGTGTCTATAGTCTTCTAACTTCTTCTACTGGTTGTGATGCCCTGTAAAAGTCATGCAGCTAACTTCAATACTGAGTCCTACAGTGTCTATAGTCTTCTAACTTCTTCTACTGGTTGTGATGCCCTGTAAAAGTCATGCAGCTAACTTCAATACTGAGTCCTACAGTGTCTATAGTCTTCTAACTTCTTCTACTGGTTGCGATGCCCTGTAAAAGTCATGCAGCTAACTTCAATACTGAATGGGGAATGAACAGGCTGATACGCTAGCAGGGAGTGCACCTCTTGGTGGCAGATTGCCTATGGACAAGGGGGAGGTGGTCTTGCGCTTGTGGGACCAGGTGAAGGAACAGATTGAGAACCCATATGTGGAAAGAATGAGATTGCGGGGGATTGGCAGGGGTTCTGGAAGAATCTCAAAACTGAGAGGGAAGACCAGGAGAACTTTTAATCATATAGCGGTGGGAACGATTAGTAGTGTGACTCTTTGCTGGCTGTTGAACGAGGAGATGGAGCATGTATGGGAATGTCCTGAGTGCAGTGATGTCGGTTCTTAACTCAACTCAACTCTACTAAACTTCAGTACTGAGTCCTACAGTGTCTATGGTCTTGTAACTCCCACTGTCTTTTGTCACCACAAGGAGCATTGGCTACATAGCTAGCTCTTTACACCAAAATGATTGTTTATTTGGCTCATTAACATCCTTATCTCAATGTAACTTTTGTATCATCAAAGTAATTTTCATTAACACAGTTTAGTGGGAATTTAAAAATCTTTCAGAAAAGATTCTAAATATTAACATTGATGGAGAGTGTAACTGTACATCGTAAAATTATTTTCTAAAAAATTAATCCACCATAAAATTCAGCCGTTTTCAGAGAAATTTTCATTATGTTTAATATTATTATCTCAATTTGCTTTCAGGTCACAAAAGCAAAATGGCTGGCAACATTTTAAATCGACTGTTTCGTTTGAACTTCCCTGACTGCACCAGAGAGGCCTTGATGTTTTTAACATCTTTCATATCCCAGGACTGTCCTACCATCCCAGGACTCAGTGCCAACACAGAACAGATGATTGTAGAGATTTGTCAGGAGTTTGTTCTGTTCAAGTCCATGAGAGGCCCACAGAAGGTATACAGTCATTGTCACATTTTATTTCCCCGAAAAGCAAATCAACCGTAAAGTTATCGTGGATTGTAAGTGTACTATGATTGATGCATCAATATTTAGTATAAGCCAACTATCAAGATATCTACTTAGTGATACCAATCTCCAAGTATGTATTAACTGATTCAGTGCCAAACAAAATGTACAAGGGTAAGTTAATAAGTAAGTCACAAATGGTTGTAGAAAAATAACTAAATATGATAACAACTTTAAACAAGTTTATTTTTATACATGCGTTGTCCCTTTATTTCTCAACATAATTTCCACCAACCTTGATGCACTTATCCCATCGTTTTATCAGTCCTCCCAAAGCAGCTGCATAGAACTGCATGCTCTCACATTCAACTTCGCTTCAACATTCTCGCCAAGGTGGGTTTTCAGTGGTTATGCTGACAAATGTTTGTCCCGTAAAGCAGTGCATAGCTGGGTGTTAAAAAAAAAAAAAGTTATGAGGGCGAGTCCATAAGTAAGTCACACAGTTCTGTGGGATGGCCGGTAAATGAAAACAAAGCACGCAGTTCTGTGCAGCCGGTTTGAGAGGGCTGATAAAACGATGGGATAAGTGCATCAATGTTGGTGGAAATTATGTTGAGAAATAAAGGGACAATGTATGTATAAAAATAAACTCGTTTCAAGTTGTTATCATGTGTAGTTATTTTTCTACAGCCATTTGTGACTTACTTATTAACTTACCCTCATAAGTTTGGACCTAACAAAACTAGATGGTGGAAAATAGGCAGTAGAGGTGTGTCATGAGTTAATATGGTAGCAGACATGTTGTATTATATATCAAATTAAAGAGGGTTGTGTAAGGAAAACTACTGTATATAATCCCATGGCAAAAACGGGACACTGCCTAAGATAATTAATCATCCCATGGCACTTAACAGTTAAGTATTGTTTTGTGGGTTGGTTTCTAAATTTGTGAAGGTAACCTAAAAAATGGCTGACTACTTTTCTAAGAGTACATATCCATGTAGATATAAATAAATATACAAAAGATGGGATGAATATGGCATACCTGCAGGAAAAAGCAATAGGGATACAAAATTGTAAAGAAGAATTATCACCACCAGATTCATAGCGTAGCATCTAGTCTACTCACCTGTTGTCTGGGTTGTCCTGGGTACAAATCCGCCCCCTTCTTCTCCTTGAAGCATGATTATTTTATATAGCATCCCTTAACCTTTGCATTGAAACCCCATCCAAGCCGTTTACCTTGCACCAGAGACCCATCCATGAATATGATCACATGAGTTGTCACTTGTCAGCTGTTTTCCTAGGTGAAAAAAAGGTAAGGCGGCGACCCAGACTTCTTGTGGCTTTCTCATGCTGCCTGTAGAAGAGTCTCTTTTCATCTTGGTTGGCTGAATTAGTCTTCTTTCCTTAGGTTGTATTTTGAAGCTAAAGTTTATGGGAGGGGATAGCTAATTCCATGACAACCCTCCTTAGGTTGGATTTTGAAGCTAAAGTTTATGGGATGGAATAGCTAGTTCCATGACAATCCTCCTAAGGTTGGATTTTGAAGCTAAAGTTTAGGGGATGGGAGAGCTAGTTCTGTGACAACCCTCCTTAGGTTGGATTTTGAAGTTAAACTTTATGGGATGGAATAGCTAGTTCCGTGACAACCCTCCTGAGGTTGGATTTAAACCATCTTTAAACTGTCCTTATGGCGTCATTGTGTTCGTCTGCACAATTATGTCACATGCTTAACACTCATGACATCCTAAATAACAACTATTGAAAGGTTATAAGACAATAGCATGGTTATTGTAATTTCTATCACACTTTTAAGGTTTTGATTTGAATCCCCTCGTAGATTGGTAGTCATACACTTCAGAATTTTTCTGATTTGCCAAGTTGGAACGTTTTACAAAATGTTTTGTTGCTACAGTGGTTTTGTTTTTGGCTTACTTTATTTACAGAAACTGACTGAGGTACAGGAGTTACACTTATTGGATATGATCTGCAAATGTTTCTCTGAAGCTCCCGAGAAAAGCAAATACAGAATATTCAATCTTATGTTTGGAGCTCATGGCGAGGGAACAGTGAATCTGTTAACTAAGCTGGTGTCCCTTGCCTTGTCAGTTCGTTGCACACCTGTATTATTTTGTGCTGCTATTTGGATGCAGGTATACAATTTTTCAGAAACTTAGCCAGACTTTGTTTAAACAAACCTTGTAACTGACTTAGTTTTAAATACATAGTTGCAATATAAATTAAATGGGTCAAAACTTTAGTAAAGCTGTGGATATGTAAATAGTATCAAAAACTAAAGCTTATGGTTTATTTGGTTTATATGCTGTTGTGTTTTCTTCTTCATGTCTGCTGATGAAGGCTTGTCACTACAATGTCCTCTGTTTTCTATAATTATATTTTTAAGCTGCCCTACACTTCTTGTTTTTAAAATGTAACTTTTAAACTTATATGCTCTGATATGCTTGGTTTATATCACAAATATAATATTTGTTTTATGGCATGGGAACAATTTAACATTTTGTCTTCGATGTAACAATATTTTATCAATAACTAAAGGTTTGTCTTTTATCTTTTCACTCCTGCCTTTGTTTGGTAAAAATAATGAGAACGGTGTCTTTTTTTTAAAACAGTAATTTTCTGTTCAACTCTTAATAGGGCTAAATAATAACTTATTAGAGATAAGCAGTATTAAGAACCTATAGCACAATGCCAGCAAACAAGTTAAAGTAAATATTTGAGAACATAAATATATTATGGCAGCATATGGATGTGAGTCATGGGTCAAATTGGCAATTACTAAAGAAGAAAACTGGGGCTTTTGAGTTTAAATGTTACAGAAAATTCTTAGAACAATGTGGACTCAAAAGAAGAAAAATACTTAAGTTCTACAAGCTCTGAACATCAAAGAAAACTGGCTCATAAACATTTTATATCTTGGAAACTGAACTACTTTAGCCATATTAAACATCACAGTGACATAGGAAGAACAGTGATGGAAGGTGTGGTTGCTCGAAGTAAAGGCAGAAGTCGACCAGGACAGAAATGTGCACAGAACAGTGCAGACACCTTGGGCATGACAGAAGAAATGGCAAGAGATTGAGAGACATCAGTGCTGTTTTCCAAATGGTGCTTTCATAGCACTCGGAAATTTGTGGAAGTCAAAGAAAGTTAGACTTAGCATCAGATGTAGAATTGTTAACTCCAGTGTTAAATCAGCACAACTGTATGGGTCAGAAACATGAGGAATTGCTCATATATACAAACATTCACCAATTGCTGCCAGCTCAGAATAGTGGTAATAAAATGATATGAGAGAATCACTCACGTAGAGCTCATGGAGAGAACTAAATAAATTCCAGTGAATCAAGAGGTGAGGAAAAGAAGCTTGCGCTGGATAGGACACAACACTGAATGAACAAACAAGTTTTATTTTTAAACCATCCGAGATTGTGGAGCAGTAGTCAATATTGTTTTGTATGTGAGAAGTATAGAATATCTTTATTGTGTTTTCATTTAGGACATTTTAAATGTTAGCAAGTTGGTAGACTGTTTTTGCTGTTTGTTTAACAAGCTCTTAAACATGAGATTATATTTTTATAGACCATTTGGCATTCAATAAATTGTCAATATCATGCCATCCTTCATTACTTTTCAAGACATTTCCTATTCTAAGACTGCCCAAAATACAACATATCTAGGCAAACCTTCTGGCCTAGACAAACAACAGTGAAAGATAAACTCTATAGACCACTGAGTGAACTAAACCAGACGGTTAAATTCATACAAGAGGAAACGTTGCAATTATAGACAAATTTCAGGCGATCGAAAGAAGAAAAAGAAGTCATTTCTTTATACCAATTTAGGATGTATCAAACTAGGAGCCCAAGTCAGTTATAAAAATTTGCCACTCCACATTCGAACCCATGTCTGCAAGGCTGACAGGCAGGCATTGTAGGCTATCTACTGTGCTACCACAATTTCAATACTCCTTGAAGTTACACCTTCATTACCTAGAATTTAAATCCATCAGTGAATGCTTTAATGTGTACACCTCAGATAAATCCATTGCTTTGTTTCATGCAAACAGGAAAGAGACAGCCTGAGTCCCGATGTGAAAGGTCTTACGCAGCGGTTGGTCAGTGACTATTGTCTGTTGTACCCAGATCCTTCCAGTGTGTTTTCATCTCTGCCGTCTGTCTCCCCATTGTTTGCCTGCAATTTTGTCACCTCCGCCACATCATTTTATTCATTTGCAGGTAGGTAGACGTCATTGTTCTGGAATGTTACCAATTATGTTTTATTGATATTTAAACAGGGAACCACAATGGTACAGTGGCTAGCATGCTTGCCCACCGGCCTGGTGGTCATTTGAACCTCATTGAGACGGTGATTTATCTGTAATTTTCTGAGATCCCAGGTAGACCCAGGCTAAAATAAATCCCAGGACAAGTTTGGATAAGGAAAGGCAGCCAGTGTGAAATTAACCACATCACCCATCAAGTGCCAGCTGGTCTATAAAATATGGGGCTAGCAACATATAAACAATAGTCTCAAGATGTAGATACATTTACATTTGTCATGGCATGGCCAGGTGCCAGCACATGAATAGATGCATGTTGTTGGAGATCACAAGATGCAGAGAAGCATGATCACCCATGCCATTTGGCAAGACACTTCATGATGATGATGAATTGAGCAATGCTTGGTGTATTGCTTGTTACAGGATCTTCTTGTCCATCCGTGTTTGTCTTTCCGCATTAAGTTAAAAAATTACAGCTGAAGAAAGCTCTGGTGTGTGCTTCATTTATGGTGGTATTCAGTCTTAGATACTATGTGAATCCATCATTGCTGGAGGGAATGTTCTGCACTATTTTCATTGTGTCTAAGTGCTAGAGGTAAAGCACAGTTGTCTTGTGATTACCTTAATACATGGCCAAGCCATCTGTTTTACTGTTTTGTTAGTATAGTTTAAGACTAGTGCACTGGCACACAAAAACTGCTTACAGATCAGTTGTGTGAGGCCTGTTCTTCTGTATGAGTGAGTACACATCAAACCACCACGGTTTCCTCAAGAGGTAAAAATGCAAAAAATAAAATAAATGTCACCCGCCTAAACAGCAAAAACATTCAGCTGTCGTTTGAAAACATGCTGGAAGACCGCCTCAAGCCAAATGCTGAAGCTAAACAGGATGCGAAAACAGAGTGGAAGAGCCCTAAAGGACATAATTTACAACACTGCTTTGGAAATCCTGGGTCCATCCCAGCAGAGATATACAAGGTAGGTGGGCCGGTCCTAATAGAGCAGCTTCACTAAGTCTTTACAAACATATGATGAACAACACCATGCCACAAGATTTCAAGGATGTGTCAATAATCTACCTTTACAAACGTAAAGGAAACCACCAATCCTGTGACAACCACCGAGGCATCTCCTTGCTCTTAATCGCAGGGAAGATACTCGCCAGAATTCATACATGAAGATTGACTCAATTTACCTCTAAAGAATTTCCTTTCTCACCGTGATTGACAGATATATATTACATAGAATATTCTTCATCTTGCATTACTTTCAGGTGCTGACAGTTTACCACCACTGTCACTGCTACAACATGTCAGCGACTGGGTGTACAAAGACAACACCATGTGCTGTGAGTCCCTGCGTCAGGCCACCATACACAGTGCTTACACAACTCCTGTACCTGGCCTGACAGGCTGGTGTGTGCGAGGGCCGGTTGTGTGCTGCCAGTTGAAGCAAAGAGGCCCTGACTGCCCCTTCAGCCATGCCCACATTGAGCAACTGTTAGTTTGTCTGAACAAACTTCACCTGGCTTTGCTACAGAGCCTCATATTCACAGCCAGTGTGAACCTCTCCCCCGGACTCATCAGTGCTAGCGACCTGGCACATATCGCTCAAACTTTGCATGTGGTCTGCAGCCCCAAACCAAAGCAAGATGAGTTGGCGGCATGTAATATAGCATTAGAACGTCTAGCACAACTCCTTCAGGTGGCATCAACAACAAGAACCTACATAGCTGATAGAGGTATGTATGCTGTTTCTCTCTACAACGGGTAAGCAGTAATAAAGAAATGGGATTAAATATGGTAAATTTCTGAAAATACTGTCTAGAAGAGATAACATAAATTTGTAAAGCCTGTTCTTTCTTGACCATGTGACCAGAGTTCAAGTGGCGAGCAACAAATGAGGTGGGGTCTTTATGGCTCACCTATTGCATAAGATTTCCAGAATATTCTTTTTTTCCACCCAAGTTGGTATGTCTTCTGCTACTGTTCTCTTATTGTCTTTCTGTTCAGCTTATGTAGATGGCTGGGCGCCCACATTTAAATTGGTAAATTTGATTTGGCTTTTAGTGATAATTGTTACAGTAGCAAAGAATGTTTGGTTGACAGCTGTTTATAGTTGGTTGCTGTTTTGTGTATATGTTCCATCACATCATCTCCCCGAAGAGTTAACTGAATTCATACCTGAAGTTGGGGGGGGGGGGGGGGGTGTCCTTGGACTGCCAGGGTAACTAATAACAACAGGCCTGAAAGAAGCTAATAAAACTAGAACATTATATTCAACAATGAGATAGAGACAAACAGCTTTTTTTGGTCTTGTCATGAGAAGAGAGGCATTGGAGAACATGGGGAATAGAGGCAGACCAGGAGAAATTATGCTGGATGGACTGAGACTGTTGAATGGAGGAATATCATCAGCAGAGTTGATCCAGAACACCAAATACTGAGATCTGTGGAGAGCCATGAACACCTATGCCAACTGGCAGGCACATGATGATGATGTATGACAGTTTTCAGCTTTGCTTAAAGGACATTTTTGGAATATTATTGTTATTAATCATCTTGTAGCAGGTTCCTTGCATATCACCACTCTCATCACGTCCGGCTGAAAAGTCCTTTGTCAGTTTTCTGCCTCATGCATTTTCATGCCCAAGTTGTCTGCAATGTCCTTTGTCCCACTTTGTTGTTGTTGACCCCCGCCTCTTCCTCCAGGAACCAAGCCTTCCGTCAGTTATGTGATGTTTAATAAGGCTATGGAATTTTTGTTTCAGGCACGTGATGTTGTTTATGAGCTAGTTTTCTTCAGTGTTCACATTTTGTAGAATGCCAGCATTTTTCTTCTTGGTACTCAATTTATTGAGTAGTTTATAACATTTAAGTTCAAAAGCCTTGATTTTTTCATTAGTTATTGTGAAATGGTCCATGATTCACATCCATATGTTTCCGCAGGAAGGATGTTTGCTCTCGAATATTTTTTACTTTAATTAGTTTTCTGCTTTAGCCTCACAAAGGGCATACTGTTTAATGTCATGTTTTTGTTACCTAATATTTATCAAGCTGCCATAAGAGTTGATAATGAAGTAAACCAATATCAGCCTATTAAAAGGGGTGTGGGACAGGGATGTGTAATGTCTCCAGATCTGTTTTCCCTGTACAGTGAAAGTATTTTCAGAAATATTGAAGATATGGAAGGAATCAACACTGGGGGACGATGCATCAATAACATTAGATATGCAGATGATACAGTCTTGATTGCAGACAATGAACAGGACCTGCAAAATTTAGTAGATGCGATTGTTATACACAGTGAACAACTAGGGTTAGAATTAAATTGTAAAAAGACACAGATTATGGTCGTCACTAGGAAGGATGAAATACCACAATGTAATATACAAGTAAATGGGAATATTCTTCAACAAGTGAGCAGGTACAATTATCTCGGGACAGTAATAACATCTGATGGGAGATGCCTTGAAGAGATTAGAACAAGAATCGCCATGGCAAAAGTAGCCTTTAGCAAGATGAAAAACATATTGACCAATAAAAAGATGTCAATTGAAACGAGAAAAAGAGTGTTGAGATGCTACATTGAACCTATACTTTTATATGGATGTGGAGCGTGGACAATGAGCAGTCAAGCTGAAAAACATCTGATGGCTGTAGAGATGTGGTTTCTGAGGAAAATGCAAAGAATACCATGGACAGCCAGAAAGACCAATGAACAAGTACCTTCAAGAAACAAATGAAGATCGTAAATTGATTAAAGAAATTAGACGTAGACAGTCAAAATTGTTTGGGCATGTTATGAGAAGAAATGGATTGGAGAATTTGGTGACAACTGGTAAGATCGAGGGGAACAGACCAAGGGGAAGACCTAGAAGCAAGTACCTGGATGGCTTGGCCTTGTGGCATGGTCGAGACAGAAACACGGAGCTGATCCACGACTCTGGTGATCGAGTGAGATGGCAGAACATGACCGCCCACGCTTACCGGCATGGCACATGATGGATGGATGGATTTATCTTTATACAGTTATTATGGTTTGGTTTCTAAGGGATCGCTTTCATTGCACCTGGATACCTCCATGCGTGCCTCTATCCTGTGTCTCCTCCCCCTTCCCACCAGATCTCACTAGAAGTTTCTCAAAACAGTGCATAAACTGCATAGCACCAGCAAGGCATCAGAATGTATGTGCCAGAATCACATGTGTTGTAAATATGCTTTTTCATGGTAGGTTTTCTCATTTGAAATTGTACCTGGGCTTGTTCTGCATGCTCTTATTTCCAACTACCAAGATATTTGTAATGTGCTCACTGGTCCTCCATGTTTTTCAGCCTTGTCTGAGAAGGCTTGATATCCCATCCACTAACCCAGGTTCAGCACACATCGTCGAGTTTCTCATTTTGTTTAGATGGATCAAGATCCAACATTATAGCACTCAAGATATTCCCATCCGCGCTCTGTCCTCAACTACAACAGCCAGAGAAGAGTCCCAATACTAATGGTAAACTAATTTTGTAAATTGACAGTCTGCACAGTTAATCATAACTGGTCTGCTCAAGTTATAGGCATTTGTCATAACTCCCAGTCACTTTACCCACATATGACTGACATATGCATGTCATTTGTAATTTAATTCAATAAAGACTACTTTTGTATATTAATCTACCATTGTTCCATTTGTCCACAGGAAAAATCAAAGAAATGGAAATATTAGCTAAAGAAAAGCTTCCATTTTGCAGGCAAGTGTCATGTTGTAATTATTTATTTTATTGTACTTTTTGAATTCAAGAAACATGTAGAGGACATAATTTCAGCTACTGAGTCATAAACTTGTTAAAACTAATAGACCCATATTTAAAAGTTAAGCTACGTCTCATTTGCTTGTTTAAATAATATTCCTATTTTAAAATATCCAGTGCAATTTTTCTCCCAGCGCTCTTCTTGTGTTGTTTCTTCACATTTTCTGTCAAGATGTTTAAAATAGGATCATTCGGCTGGCTGATTGCATTTCTGTTTGTAGCCATTTCATTAATTGATCATGCAATAATCCCAGAGAGAACCTACTCACAATACTTTTCACTCTTTAATCAAAACTGAATTACTGAATCGCATAGATAGCTAGTTTTTTGGTCCTATTCTGGGGAAGAACCTTGTACCTTATGGCTTCAGGTTGATGATAGACCTGGCTAGTGATACTTTTCAGGGAGTCTAAAGAACTGGGCCAAAGTAACTTGTTCCTTCCTGCAAAGCAGTGATTATTTGAAGGTGAAGGTGTGCACATGGTTGTCAATTTTTCCATTTGATGTCTTCCGATTTCTCATTTTCAAGCTCAGAATGTAAGAGTGTTTCTCTTTGTTTCCCATGTATATTCACTTCCACACTAGCCGACAATTTACAAGATGGCGAGAAGTAAGCTGATCTGGGGTCTTTTCCTTTTGATAAGTTGCAGTGGTGAGCTTTACTTCAGTTATATTCAATATGTAGTTTTTCAATATTGCACTCGTCAAGTTTTTTCCCCCCAAATATAACAAGTAAAAACATACCTATTTACAATTTAACAAATTGTTGTGGCTTATGGTGATAGTGAGACGTAGTTTCAAAATTCCCCGTCATACTGAGGGTTCAAAATCAACTGCAGATGATTTGGAAGCAGAATGGCTCTACAGGAGGCTGTGGCAAACTACTGTACTTACATTGCCTCGTAAATCACAAACAGCCAATAATGCTGAGGTTGATTGCAATGATCTGTTGTCGAAAAAATGTATTTATTCTGCCTAAGCTCATTGTTTACATCTGGAAATTAATGAGTTAATGTAAATATTGTGTCCGCAGGCTGCTAACCATGGTGGTGAACAAACAGTTGAATGCAGATCTGTCCCACAAAGGAAGAGTTACAAGCTAACAGGAGATATTATTACAGTTTTGGTTTTAAAACTGACTCACTGTTTACATTTTACAACTCAAAGTCATTTTGTGGAGTTTAACAATTGAGAATCATGATTGCGCAGCTGGCACGCATGCCTGCTTATCCAGTGTTTGAATACCTTCCAAGGTAGGGATCTACTCTACCTGTGTGTAGGTTTTCCTTCAGCTGGCACAATGCCTGCTTGTCCAGTGTTTGAATCTCTTCCAAGGTGGGATCTCCTCTACCTGTGTGTAAGTTTTCCTTCAGCTGACACAATGCCTGCTTGTCCAGTGTTTGAATCTCTTCCAAGGTGGGATCTCCTCTACCTGTGTGTAAGTTTTCCTTCAGCTGGCACAATGCCTGCTTGTCCAGTGTTTGAATCTCTTCCAAGGTGGGATCTCCTCTACCTGTGTGTAAGTTTTCCTTCAGCTGGCACAATGCCTGCTTGTCCAGTGTTTGAATCTCTTCCAAGGTGGGATCTCCTCTACCTGTGTGTAGGTTTTCCTTCAGCTGGCGCACATGCCTGCTTGTCCAGTGTTTGAATCTCTTCCAAGGTGGGATCTCCTCTACCTGTGTGTAGGTTTTCCTTCAGCTGGCGCACAATGCCTGCTTAGTCCAGTGTTTGAATCTCTTCCAAGGTGGGATCTCCTCTACCTGTGTGTAAGTTTTCCTTCAGCTGGTACAATGCCTGCTTGTCCAGTGTTTGAATCTCTTCCAAGGTGGGATCTCCTCTACCTGTGTGTAAGTTTTCCTTCAGCTGGCACAATGCCTGCTTGTCCAGTGTTTGAATCTCTTCCAAGGTGGGATCTCCTCTACCTGTGTGTAAGTTTTCCTTCAGCTGGCGCAATGCCTGCTTGTCCAGTGTTTGAATCTCTTCCAAGGTGGGATCTCCTCTACCTGTGTGTAAGTTTTCCTTCAGCTGGTACAGTGCCTGCTTGTCCAGTGTTTGAATCCCTTCCAAGGTGGGATCTCCTCTACCTGTGTGTAGGTTTTCCTTCAGCTGGCGATACATGCCTGCTTGTCCAGTGTTTGAATCTCTTCCAAGGTGGGATCTCCTCTACCTGTGTGTAGGTTTTCCTTCAGCTGGCACACATGCCTGCTTGTCCAGTGTTTGAATCCCTTCCAAGGCAGGGATCTACTGCGTCACATTTGCGAGCGGGATCAAGACAAATCACCTGAACAAGTCAAGAAGCCTGATACGGGGGAGGGAAATGGCACATTGCAAGAACACCAAAAGACAGGTGGCATCCAAGATGTGCAGCGTGGGAGCCGACAAGACTGTCAAGAAGAAGAACGTGGAGAGCCTGCCTGCGAGCTTCAAAGAACCTGAAACTACAGTCACTACTGAAGCCACCATGAGGAAGAGCGACGACAACCCACCACAGACAAGAGCCAACACAGCTGAGAAGGAGGAGAAAGACACCAGAGTCGGAAACACAGACTCAGAAACTATCAGATGGGTTGTCAAGCGTAATCAAGTGGATCTGTCAGATGAACAAATCACGAAGCAGCTACAAAAAGAGAATCCCAACATCCAAATCTTGAAGGCGGCATCTGAATCTTCAAGGCGGAGCGGATCCTGACATACTCAAAGATCCCAACCACGCTGGTGATGGTGATGACAGAGGGCAGCGAGATGCCGACCACAGTATCAGTCAACAAGAAAATACAACAGCCAGAGAGATTCATCCTAAGAATCAATCAGTGTCAAGATGTCAGAGGGCCGGCCACAGCAGAGCAGCATGTCCCAGAAAGACGGACATCTGCCGGTACTGCGCCGATCACCACGCCTTCAAGGAGTGTCCACTGGCCAAACTGGACAGTCTTCAGAGCACCCAACAACAAGAGAAAGTGCGCCAACTGCCTGGGCAAGCATGGAGCAAGATAATTGGGCTGCCCGTACCTCCAAAAACACCAAGACGTTCTAAAGATCGCCATTACCACAAGGACACCGTACAAGGAAGCAAGCTGGAGGTGCAAAAGAGCCACAGGCATCTCGCAAGATGAAAGAGCACAGCTACAAAGCCAGATCTATGAGTTAAAAAAACAAGTCAAGCTTCAGCAAACACTGGCACCGAACAGCGACAAGCGAAAAGCTGCTTGCAGAAATAAAGGAGATCCAGCTAAACATAAAACGAGGTGGAGCACTTGGTGCATACCACAAAGAAGAATGAAGAGATTCTACGAGATATCAAAGCGGAGAGAGAACTACATAAAGTTGAAATGAAACTTCTCAAAAACAAACCAACAGAAGCCATACAAGAACTCACAGAGAAACCACAAGATGAAAAGCAACAAGAGACCGAACCTGAACCGCAAGCTAACACCACCACCAGCCCAACCACGATGCCTGAAACAGTCAAAGGGAAGCCAATATCCCGCCAGACATCCTAAGAAAACCGAGATGAGCACCTGACGACGGCAGAGAGGATGCCCCAATACCGCCAGTATTTACCGATGAAGAAATCGCAGAGATAAAGAGAACATGCGAACTCAAGTGCAAGGAATACAGAAGGCGCATGGATGAAAAAGCAAAGAAGCACAAGAAACTCAAGGGGAAACCAATGCCCTGCCATACCGCTGAAGAACCAGATTTATACTAGGATGACGAACACCCATGGCAATACTATATAGATGATGGAGAGATCGTCCCATGGCTGACCACAGAGGAAGAAATCGAAAGGCAACAGCAACTCAAACTCGACAGTGAAAACAGGCACAAGGAAGAAAATGAAAACATCGAAAAGCTGATACAGAAAATGCACAAAAAAGGAGGCGAAAAACAAAACAAATAAAAAGTCCTTATAAGGACTGCAACCAGTCAAGCCAGGAGACTTCATATACCAAATATGCCACCAGAGGAGACGGGAACAAAGGACAGCCGCCGACCGATCCCCCAGCTGACATCACAGACACAAACCAACATAACCAGTCCAAGATAGGACTCACTCGTAAGAGCGCACAAGGCAAGAATCAGGGTGAATGTACCCACAAAAACCACAGCTGTCAAAAATAACCACCGCTCAGGAAGCAGGTTAGACGAGACCGAATTTGGAATTATTTTTTGAAAATTGGAATTGGATCTACTCTACCTGTGTGTAGGTTTTCTTTCAGCTGGCACACATGCCTGCTTGTCCAGTGTTTGAATCCCTTCCAAGGTGGGGATCTACTCTACCTGTGTGTAGGTTTTCCTTCAGCTGGCACACATGCCTGCTTGTCCAGTGTTTGAATCCCTTCCAAGGTGGGGATCTACTCTACCTGTCTGTAGGTTTTCTTTCGTAACAATTTTTCCAAGGCAGCTGCCTTAAGGCCTACTCTTTGCAATTTCCTACTGCTATTGGGATTTTACATGTGCAACTTGCTCATGGGACCTTTTTTTCACCATTAACTGAGAAAGTTAAGTATTCAATCTCTACCCAAAAGATCAGGACATGTAATATCATTTGATACATATGGTTCTTGGACACATTTTGTTTGCCCTGTCCTGGGGAAGAACC
This sequence comes from Cepaea nemoralis, assembly GCA_014155875.1. Taxonomy (NCBI): domain Eukaryota; kingdom Metazoa; phylum Mollusca; class Gastropoda; order Stylommatophora; family Helicidae; genus Cepaea; species Cepaea nemoralis. The sequence goes on from JACEFZ010001011.1 coordinate 81,906, forward strand.
TTACAACTTCTGGTTGATGATAGACCTGGCTAGTGATACTTTTAAGGGAATGTAAATAAATGGGCCAAAGTAACCGGGTCCTTCAGCAAAGCAGCCATCAATGGATGTCGAACAAATACTTTTATCTCTGAATACCATGACTTAGTATATGTGAGCAGCCTGACAGATAGTTGTAGGTTATGGTCTCCACCTTCACGACGGTAGGCAGAGGATCTCTTTTTTGAGGAGACAATGGCTACGGTCACTGACCAGTATGGTCACTACTTAGGAAGGAAAGCAATGGCAAACTACTTCTTTACAGATGCCAAGAAAATCATGTTGTGTGAAATCATCGATACTTGATTGCAGATAATGAACAGGACCTGCAAAATTTAGTAGATGTGATTGTTACACACAGTGAACAACTAGGGTTAGAATTAAATTGTAAAAAGACACAGATTATGGTTGTCACTAGGAAGAACGAAATACCACAATATAATACACAAGTAAATGGGAATATTCTTCAACAAGTGAATAGATACAATTATCTCGGAACAGTAATAACATCTGATGGGAGATGCCTTGAAGAGATTAGAACAAGAGTCGCCATGGCAAAGGTAGCCTTTAGCAAGATGAAAAACATACTGACCAATAAAAAGATGTCAATTGAAACGAGAAAAAGAGTGTTGAGATGCTACATAGAACCTGTACTTTTATATGGATGTGAAGCGTGGACAATGAGCAGTCAGGCTGAAAAACATCTGATGGCTGTGGAGATGTGGTTTCTGAGGAAAATGCAAAGAATACCATGGACAGCCAGAAAGACCAATGAACAAGTCCTTCAAGAAACAAATGAAGATCGTAAATTGATTAGAGAAATTAGACGTAGACTGTCAAAATTTTTTGGGCATGTTATGAGAAGAAATGGATTGGAGAACTTGGTGACAACTGGTAAAATCGAAGGGAACAGACCAAGGGGAAGACCTAGAAGCAAGTACCTGGATGGCTTGGCCTTGTGGCATGGTCGAGACAGAAACTCAGAGCTGATCCACGACTCTGGTGATCGAGTGAGATGGCAGAACATGACCGCCCACGCTTACCGGTATGGTACATGATGGATGGATGGAGTATATGTGAAGGTTTAGCACAATGTCTTCAGTGGGATTATTTGCATGTTTGGTTTATTACCACCCAGTACCGTCTGTGCAATGGCAAACTACTGTGCGTAAATTTGCCAAGAGATCACAACAGCCAAAACATGCTGGTATTGACTGCAACATTCTGTAAAGGATATGCAGCTAACATTTTTTTTAGCCATCTGTGCAATGAAGTTTGGCAGCAATGCACCTCCAGTAATCTCTGCCCTGAGTCTTCATCATACATTCTTCTAGGCTGTATCCCGGCCTATCTTGTCTATTCATTTATACTTTTGATGAGGTTTCTGCGAAGTGGTCAAGGCACATTATGCTCCATTCCTGTGCCGGCCAGCGAATATCACACAAAATGCTCCTCACTGCCTCATGTGAAAAGTGGAACAGACAGGAGCCTTGATAAACAGCTCACACAGGTATACTATGCATAAGGCCGCTGCCAGAATGCCAACACTAAAGTCCGCCACGAAAAATAAGTCAATCATCATGGATCCAGCAGCCACACATTACTGCATAAGGCAACCCAGTTAGTTCAGTAACTGACTGCTTGCCAATTTTCTAAACATCCAGTTCTCACTACAAACAACCGCAGATGGATTAAAAGCACTCCACGCTATATTTGCAGCCCACAGTGTCGCTCCACGCACTCAACTCCGTAGCAGGGTAACGGAACCATGCATTACCAGTCCAACATGAAGAAAATGCGCAAGCAAACTAGCCACAAGCATAAACACTCCACAGGCCTTAACAGCTCAACTGCCTATCCTCCATGTTGGGAACCGGAAGTGAGCCTTTCAATGATGGTTGCTTGTGTCGAGCGAATAGAGTCATATATCAAATAGAATTAATGATCAGAACTACCTTTATTGTGACAAACTGGAAATAAAGAAAACATCATAATGGTGTTACAATACAGCAGGGCAGCCCTCATTTGACAAAGGGTTTAAACAAATATGAGGAGATAAAAGAATGAGAAACTGTGAAGGCAAGGAAACAAGACTAAAGAGAATGAGCTCTGTTCAAGTTGCTTTCTAGCATAACCTCCATGAAGTGTTGAAGGCAAATGAAGTTTTATAAATGATTGATTACTATTATATATCCAGTCACCAAAACAAAGAATCAATAACAATTGAACATGTGTCTCATACTGGACTCATTTATTAAAAGGGTTTGAATTTTCTTGCCATCCTCATCTCTTTCACTCTTTTCTTGTCCTCTTCAAATTTAGCCTGCAGCTCAACAATCTCTGTCAAATACAGCATGAAATTATGGTCAGAATTATAAACTCAGAAAAGTTCAAAAAAAAGTTTCAAAAAGTGTCATGCCAATAGTGTGGGTAGTCAAGATTCGCCATCTCACATGATCACCAATCTTGGATCTAGTCTGTGTTACTGTCCTGATTATGCCATGTGGCCAAGCCATCCAGGTATTTATCTCTTTGCTGTTGTCTGTCTTGCCTTTTTTTTTTAGGGGGGGGGGTGTCGTTGCTTCATTGGAATCTTTAGTGTCTTACTTTCTTGTGTTTCTTACATTTTAATAGATTTATAGTTTTCCATAGCATTACTGCAATCAAAAATGCACTCAGAATTCCTGCTCAATTCCCAGGAACCCCCCCCCCCCCCCCCCCCCCCCCCAACAAGTAATGTCCTCATAGCATTTCAAAGCATTAGGAAAGCATCTACTTAAAAAACTTAAAATGTTTAACTCATGAGAATGACCAAAAAGATTACTAATAAAATAATACAAACATTCATTAACTGTGGCCTGCACAGAATAGGACTAAATTGATGTGGACCTAATGGGCAAACTAAACAAATTCTAGCAAATCAAGTGGTAAAGAAATGATACTGGATAAGGACACATTGAGAAAACCCTGTTAATAATATCACTAGAAAGTCCTTTCTCTAGAACATGCAAGACAAAAGAAAAAGAGGGAGATCTAATAGACATGGAAAGGAATTTAGAGACAGATAAATAATATAGGGAGCAGCTGCAAAAGATGGGGTGGGGGGGGGGGGGGGGGGGGCCGCTTGGTTTGAGTTGGTTGTGGGCCATTTCTCCACTGGGGGATAAAAGGCAACAACACAAGAATGCCCTCAGAGCTGAGTCAAGAACTGACATAGCACTTGGGACATTCCCATACGTGCTCCATCCTCATCTTCAACAGCCAGAGAAGAGTCCCAATACTAATGATACCAGTAGCAGTTTGATTATATGTCTGTCGGGCCTTTCCTCGGAGTTGTCCTCTGAGGTTTGACCCAGCCACGTACAATACATACCACAGTTCTCTGTGAATGTGAAGAGGCAGATGACAGATCTCTCTGAATGTGAAAGGGCAGATGTCAGATCTCTGTGAATGTGAAGGGGCAGATGGCAGAGTTCTCTGTGAATGTGAAGGGGCAGATGGCAATATCAAACACATTATATGTCATTGGAAATATAGCTTCAACCCTTATTCTTCATGGCATGCAAAGGAGGAATTATTCCTCACTGTAACTGCTGCTTGAATATCCACTGGAAGCATAGTGGCTAGTGTGCTTGCTTATCAAGACAGAGGACTGGGCTCAATCCCTGGCAGCAGAAGGATACCCTGTTTTTTATGATCTGTGTGCCCCTGATGTCAACAAAGCCTTTAAAGTGGATATCAGATCATTTAAGAACTGTCTAGGAAAGACACTCCAATGGCATAATCTGCAATGAAAACCACTACACCTCTAAATATATACCACTTACGTTTCTTTTTAGTCTCCCTGAACTGGAAAGTATAGAAATCTCTCAGTTCCTGAAATGAAATATCAAAAGTTAAAAGAATACATTCACAAGTAAAATTTGTTCAGTAAAAGTATCGCACAAAGTTAAACAAACTTATGTACACAAAAGATGAGCTTTAACAGATACAACATGCAGTAAATAGTTTTAGAACATATGGATCATATTTTGCAATATTTAGTAACACAGAATTTTGTAACGCTATTGCTTTGTCTTCAAGAGTGGTCATCTGATGTCATCATCATCATGTGCTTTGGAAAGTGACATAGACATCCATGCCTCTCCACAGATCTATCCACAGTGTTGTTAGTCTTTCCTCTTGAGCCTAAGTCGGCGCATAGGGCAGAAGTCATGGCTCTCCATGTCTGGTGGTTCACTGCTACCTGTTGTAGATCTTGGATGTTCACTTGGCCGTTGAATGAACATTCTCTGATGATGGTCCTACGCAGAGTCTCTCTTGGTCTTCTCCGTTTTCTTTTCCCTACTGGTGACCATAAGAGGGCTTGGTTGGGGGGGGGGGGGGGGGGGGGGGGGGGGGGTTCGCCATGTCTTGTCAATTCTGAGTACATGGCCGATGTAGTTCCAACGGCGTTTTCTTATAAAATTGGATACAATATCTTGCTTAGTCTCTTGTCTAATTTATTTTATCTAAAACTACCGTTGATTTCCAACTCTCACATCCATATGTTAGCACTGGAATCACACAAGAGTTGAAGATTTTAAGTTTCGTATGTTTGTTGAGTGTCTTTGACTTCCAGATGTTTCACAGTTTATTGAAGGCACCAGATGCCAGTGCGATTCTAGATAATATTTCTGGCGTTGAGTCCCCTGTAGATGTCATTTTGCTTTCTAGGTATGTGAAGCTGTTTACTTTTTCAAGAACATGGTCGTCGGCAAAGTCCAGGTCTTCTAGAATTTTATCAATCCAATGGATACCCCTATTTGTGTAGTTTGTGCATTTGCACATGACCCAATCGATAGCTATTCCAAAGAGCATCGGTGACAAGACACAAACCTGTTTCACTCCCGTTTCCACTGAGAACCAGTCAGAGTTGCCTGATTCTGTTCTTACGCAACAACGTGTCTCTATTTGTGCGACGCGTCTAACATTTACAGCCAGAAATCTGATTCTGAAACAACGGGGAGTTTTATGATGGCGGATCATCGAGCCAATCAACCATCTTAAGTCAAACTAGAAGTAAACATGTCTCGCCATCTTGACCCAAACCGGAAAGTGTTGTGGGTCAATTTTATTGATGACATTCCTCTATGCCATCATCTGAGACCATCCAGCATCATTTTCCTCACTCTGCCTCATCTGCTTGCTTGCTGGTGTTCGTTGGCTTGAGCTCCAACGCGAAGTCCTGTATGTCGGATGAAGACATCCTGTTGTCCAACATCAGTGTGATGTCATACAGGACCTGAGGTTTGCATGAGTATCCGTTGTCCCATGTCTGGCTTATTGGTGTGCAGACTGGTGGTTCCTCGCCGTACAGGCAGACACTCTCTGACTTCGGAGGAATCGGCGATCCTATTGACTTTAGCCAGGACCCCAAAGGGACCTGTTGCCCAGGACGCTCGACGAGGACACGTCAATAGGTCTTGGCCAGTATATAACCCGGCCCTGGTGCCTTTGAAACACCTCTGCGTCCCTACCTCTATCTACATCTGATCTTTCTAGTCAACACAATTTTCCCCAAGGCCTATTTTCTCACATGACCAAACCACAAAACTTTCTTATAGTTTATGATGTTCTACTTTCATTAGCCTGCTTCCAAGGTGTGACATAGTGATGCCTAGACAACTATGATGTCATCGCCGAAAATGATCTATTTAATTATAGCATCACAATCCAAATTGATGATGTTATGTAGAGTCGCAGTTCATGCCAGTGGTAAAAATATGTAGCATTAGTAACATTTAATTACAGCATCATAATTAAAATTGACGAATCTTCTCCGTCTTCGCCAGCTTATCTTTCCCAATAGTCCATTAGAATGGGGATGTAATTTAAACCCCTACACCCGGCCCTTTTGTAATATGCAATGCTTAATTATTACGGTGGGATCAGAGATCACAGGTAACCACTACCACTTTCTACCTTCCTGCAGCGCCATCACCTTAATTGACGTGATGTACTGAGATTACCGGCCCAGATAATCTGATCTAGCAAACTACTACCTGATCCTTGAAACCATCCTAATCTTATACAATACTGGGGGAGCCTTGTTGTTGCTACTGATTGCACCATTAGTTACAACAACAACAAAACTTTATTTTGAAAGGGTTAAGAATTGGGCACGCAGGCCCGTCTAACAATTCTGCCCTTTTATCACTCTCATACATTATACCATTCACACATCATTCAAGGCTAACTGAAAACGGCAACAATATAAAAGTGTGAGGTTACTGGCTGATCCACTATCTGGTGGGAGTTGTTGAATCCTGAGGGGCATCGGTTACCAGTTTGTACTTCGACCAGCGGACTGAAACATCAGGACTTATTTCAGCTCTGGTCAAAGATGAGAGCACAAGACTTTGGCTCCCGAAGGCAAGTCTGGCATTCAAGCCACTCAGTCAGCCACTGCTTGGTGTTTACTAACTAAACAAATAAATACTATGTGTAACAATTACAGGGGGGTTAACATTTCTGACAAAGGCACCTGGCCAAACCAAATAAACTAGACGTTTATGTTAGGTCTTCCTACATAAACCAGTGATCTTTACCTTCTGTCTTATTGTCTCCCAGTCTCTTTTATCGAGACCATCTCTTTAGACAATCTTTTATAAGCCAAAATGTCTAAACTGGTAGCTAAATATAGGGAAGAGATTTCTGCCTATTACATGTGCTTAGCAAGTTGCTGTTCACTTTAATATCTGGCTTGGCACCTTTCCGTCTGACAGACGATAGTTTGGTACATTGTGCTTAAAAGGTTAATAACTGTCATATGGCAAAAAACTACGATCCATGGCGGTGGCGGTGTGGTGGTAGTTGCCTCTCGCTTTGATTCCGAGACTGGTTAAGCCCAGGGATGGAGTTATTGCCTCTCCATAGCACAAACGCCTGGCTAAAATAAAGAAACCATGTGTTGCCCATGCAGCATATCCCTCTCTCAGGCCTGCCTAGTTCACTCCAGAGGAAAGTTAACCCTATACATCTGGAACAGACAAAGCTGCAGAAGCTGCCGGATAAGCAAAGCCAATGCTCTGAAACTGTCCGCCTGTCGGAGCTTCGATCCTAGACCAGCTGCCAACCAAGGCTTAGGGCCTGGTCTGCCCTGCCATGACTTATTTGTCTTTGGGTTGCTTTTCCCTCGCACCCGGATAAGGCTAGTACCCTCCCAATTGCACTCTTCTGCCCGAAGCCGTTGGCACAATGTGGGGGCGGGTTTGGTAAGCGCCGCCCAACATCGCGCTGACAGAAAGCAGGTAGTACCCTCTCTGTCATACGGTAGCTTTTAATATCTATCATATTTAATATCTGATGGATGGATATCATACGGGGCCCGCGTGCCCAACTTAACCTTTGAAATAAAGATTTGGTTCGTTCGTTGTATCTGCTATTTAGTTACCAAAACAATAGTGAAGTGACTATTCTTATCTTTGCCACATAGATTTCCAGTATTCCTAATGCCTGAAAAATATCCAAACAATGGCAGTGGAAGTAAGAACTATAGTTAGTTACAAGCAAGCTGTAAAGTAAATGGTTAACTTACATTTTTCTTCCTTCTGTTCCGTATGTGGTCATGTCCTTTTCTTTCTGTTTCTTCAGTTCTCCTGCCTCCCTTGTTCTTGCCATGACGTGTGACTTTTATAAAGCCTTCTTCATCTGGTACTCCTTCATGCTGCTTCTCTTTCTTCTCTTCCTGATAAAGTAAATAAAATTACAGCATGACACAGTAAGTCTTTGTAAACCAACGCTACTTAGATCATCTATGTAGTTTTTATTATTTAGGCAAATCTTCAGAACAATACATGCTTATATATTTCAAAAGAAAATTTGGCATTCATACCCACTATTGAATGACAACCACCAGGAAGGCTTACCCGGTCAACAAATACTGTACCAGCAGATGTCGGATGTGTCAGCCAAAAGGTTGTGGCTCTGCTGTAAACTTACACAACGCAATTACGTCCAAATTTTAAAAAATACTGGGTGAACGAAGAAGAAGAAAAATGACAACCATCAAGTAGAGGGTACTGAAATCCAACTGATTTATATTTTATTTATTCTTATAAGAAACTAATCTGCCTACAACGACCGTGTGTAACCGGGGCCCATATAGGAAGCAAAGAATAACACCTGTGTGAGAGAAGAAAGGGAAGCAAAGAACAGTAACACTGTAATCTACCACACATTTGTTCAGAGGTGACTAAGGAGGGTTGGCGTGAGACTGGCTGGTCACTTCATCCAGTAGACAACTTTAGCTACACAATCCAGCCAATCAAAAACAAGTCTACACAGGGCTGGGAGTTGGTTAGGAGGAGCCAATGCTCCTCTGGGAGATGAAATGAGAAGAACATTTCTACAGGCTCACATCTTCAAGTATTTCAACCCTTAGGCTGATATGGAAGGTTACTGATCATTCCATTTCTTTTTTCTTTTGGGGGGGGGGGGGGGGGTGGTGGTGGTGTGTGTGTGTGCGCGCGCGCACACCTCAAGCTCCGAAGGTTGTGGGTTTGATTCTGGGCTCTATCATTCGATTCATGTGTGCAGTTTTCTTGGAGACTGAAGCTACGGATTATGTGCTTTGTGCTATGCTTTCAGCAGGTCACCCTGCAGAAAAAGACCATCCATCATGTGCCATGCTGATAAACGTGGGCGGTCATGCTCTGCCATCTTACTCGATCACCAGAGTTGTGGATCAGCTTCGTGTTCCTGTCTTGACCATGCCATGTGGCAAAGTCATCCAGGTATTTACTTCTCTGACTCCCCCTTGGTCTCTTCCCTTTGATCTTGTCAGTCGTCACCAAGTTCTCCAAGTCATTTCTTCTCATAACATGCCCAAAAAATTGTGACTGTCTACGTCTAATGACTCTAATCAGTTTATGATCTTCATTTGTTTCTTGAAGGACTTGTTCGTTGGTTTTTCTGTCTGTCCATGGTATTCTCTGCATTTTCCTCAGAAAGCACATTTCCACAGCCATCAGATGTTTTTCAGCTTGACTGCTTATTCCACGCTTGACATCCATACAAAAGTATAGGTTCTATGTAGCATTTCAACATGCTTTTTCTCATTTTAATTGATATCTTTTTATTGGTCAGTATGTTTTCATCTTAGTTTAGTTTAGTCGATGGATCTGCATCACGGCACATGGGTGCAGCCCATAAGTCCTCCGTTCTCCTTCTAACTCAAATCTGAGTCTGTAGAAACTCAGCTCAGTGCACAAACTCTGTAACACCAGCGAGGATCCTGAAAATACTTTTGGTAGATTTTTAACTTGAAATTTTGCCCAGGCAGCGCCGTTAGGCTACTTTCTTCGATTTCCAACTGCCAAAGGATTTTTTACGTGCGCAACAATACACACGAGCATCCAATCTCACTACCCAGAGACCAGAGAAAATTTTATTACTAGAAGTCCACGAGAAAAAAGGCTACCTTCGCAATGGCAATTCTTGAAAAGACCATACCATATGGATAAAACCTGGTGCCCCGGGAAGGTTAACCCGGTCATCAAATGCCCGCAGAAGTCGGATGTGTCTGCCTAACGGCGCAAGAACACAGCTCTGCTGTAAACAGGTACAACGCTATCACGTCCGAAAAAAACTCCGGATGAACGAAGAAGAAGAAGAAACCTGGTGCAGTGAAGTCGATCTTTGCACACCCATTCTATAATTGTCTGGTCTTGTGATGCTTTCTCATTGACAGATCTGTGCATGTCTATTCTATAAATGTTGTCCTTGGTCTACCCCTTCCTCTTTCCCCCCATCACTTTATTTATATATATATATATATGGAGGAGTGGCTGGCCGAGTGGCTAGAACACCGGACTCTCATTCGGGAGACCCGGGTTCGATCCCCTCGGTAAGGTGTGTGATTTTTTTCTGTCGGAGGCAAAAAGAAAATCCTAACCTGCACAGTTCGTGGCGACTGCACTAGCCAGGCGGCCTTAATTCCTCAGGCTCAAAGACCCCTCTCCATACACCGCAAGGTACTATATTGGCAGTAAATGACAGTTTATATATATATATATATATATATATATATATATATATATATATATATATATATATATATATATACACATACAAACACAAGACAATACTGTATATCATATATTACAAATCCTATATTACACCATCTTCCTATACAAGCCCCTATTTACCTCTTCTTTCTTTTTGTAGTATTCTGCCATGTAAACTTCAGCCTCTTTCTCAATAGCAGCTACATCAGGCAACTGTCTGTATTCTTCACAGTAAGCTTGGGGACAGGTAAAGGATACAATTACAGACTGGACAGAAGACTCAACTAAGTCACACACCATCCTTAAGACATTCATCACTCTTCTTCTTTCACTCATTGTCCCCCATTGGGGTATAGGTCCTCAACCAACTCACTCTGAGTCCTATCTTTTGCTATCCCAAGCAGCTTCATCCATGTCTCCCCCCCCCCCCCTCTCTCTCACATTATTCATCATCATCAAGTGCCATGCCAACATAGGCGTTCATGACTCTCCACAGATATCGGTCTTTGGTGTTCTGGATCAACTCTGCTGATGATATTCCTCCATGCCACCGTCTCAATCCGTCCAGCATCATTTCTCTTGGTCTGCCTCTGCCTCTCTTCCCCTCGATCTTTCCCACTGTCACAATGTTCTCCAATGCCTCTCTTCTCATCACATGACCACCAAAGAAAGTTGTTTCTCTCTTTCTTATTGATGTATATAAATACATTATTCATATCTGTCCATAATTTTCTCTCCAGGATGTTACTTTGTTTGCTCTGTGGGCTCCACCAGACAAAGGACTTCATTATACTACTGCCAGGTTTGCTTAATGCATGGCTATCCAGCACTGACTTCTTTTCCTCACCCCTTGATTCCCTGGTATTTGTTTAGCTCTCTCCATGAGCTCTGCATTTGTGATTCTGTCAAACCATTTCATTTCTATTCTGAGCAGGCACCAATTAGTGTCTGTAGTTTTTTAGCAATTGTTTTAGTGGTTCTCCATGTTTCTAATCTATACAATAGTACTGACGAGTTGAATGTTCTAACTTTGGTGCTAAGTCTAATTTATTTCACATCACTTCTATAAATTTACTTGCACTATCAAAACTCCTCTTATGTTATTTTAATACCTTTATCTGTTTCCCCTTATTTGTCTACAATGTTACCGAAACAGGTGTTTGATTCCAGCTCTTGAAGTAAGGTTTCACCAAGGTAGCTTGGGTTATTGTTTGCTTGAATTATTCTCAATTTCAATGGAATCTCCTAATCACTCTAGAATGCTTACTACCCGGGAAGGTTAACCCGGTCAACAAATGCCTGCAGAAGTCGGATGTGTCGGCCTAACGGCGCAAGAACGCAACTCTGTTGTAAACAGGCACAACGCAGTCACGCCCGAAGAAAAAAAATCCGGATGAACGAAGAAGAAGACGAATGCTTACTACGAGAGTAAGTTCATAAGTAAGTCACAAATGGCTGTAGAAAAATAACTAAATATGATAACAACTTGAAACCAGTTTATTTTTATACATACATTGTCCCTTTATTTCTCAACATAATTTCCACCAATATTGATGCACTTATCACATCGTCTTATCAGTCCTCCCAAATCGGCTGCATAGAACTGCGTGCTCTGTTTTCTAAACCACGTTTTCACTTCACATTCAACCTCGGCGTCATTCGTGAAATGTCTCCCGCCAAGGTAAGTTGTCAGTGTTTATGCTGACAAATTTTGTCCTGTATATTGCATAGTTGGGTAGAAAGTTACGAGGATGAGTCAATAAGTAAGTCACACAGTTCTGTGGGATGGTAGGTAAATGAAAACAAAGCACGCAGTACTATGTAGTCGGTTTGGAAGGACAGATAAAACAATGAGATAAGTGCATCAATGTTGGTGGAAATTATGTTGAGAAATAACGGGAAAATGTATTTATAAAAATAAACTGGTTTCAAGTTGTTATCATGTGTAGTTATTTTTCTACAGCCGTATTTATCCAGAAACTGACAACACCTTCTTCTGTCTTTCATCTTACTGTGAAACATAATCCCTAACCAACTCATGCCTTTGTGAGACCTGTTCAAAACATGTTGGATTTTGCAGCTTGTTTTCTAAAGCATGAGAGAGCCGTCTTAGGCCAAGTCCCCGTCACCTCTGATGACGTGCATGGTGTGTTAGAGTTACTTTTCTTTGCTTCCCTTAAAGCCCCAGTAACACACAGGCAATTTACTCCTAGTGGTGAGTCACTGTTGTTAGGATATCGCTTGATGAACTTTACCTCCCAACTATTATAAATGTTCTACACCAGAAAAGTGTTCAGAAACTGACTCAGAAAGCATGCTGATGAGGGTGAGGACGGGCAGACTTCGTGCGGAGTGGCTTGCTTCGCTTTGGAGGTCACGGGTGACAAGCATCGCCTGCATCTTTTCTCCGTGGCATGCCGGTGTGCTGGGAATTGAACACGCGGACAGATTGGCTGGCTCTGCAGAACTTGGTGGAGTATTGATACATGACAAGGCAGACGTGGTTGCGGCCTTGTGGGAGCACGTGCACACCTCGGAGGAGCAAATGGATTACCATGGTCTGGCAAGAATGAGACGAGGAGTGATGAAGGGATCTGGCCGACGCTCAAAGGAAAGGCGAGACGGACATATAATCAGATTGCTATGGTACTATTAGTGTTGGAACTCTTCGCTGGCTGCTGAGGATGGGGACGGAGCACTTATGGGAATGCCCCGAATGCTGTGATGTCGATTCCTAAATCAATCAATCAATCAAGTGTTCAGAAAGTGTGTGGGGTTTTGTTGTAAAATGTTATATTCAGGTCTTTTGGTGGTCCATATGCTTTCTCAGAAGCACTTATATTCAGTTTATTATTAGAATGATTACTGAACTACAATTACTCAATTATACATATGTCTACAGTCAAAGTATATGGAATGTGGAGTCTGGTATAAACATTCTTAGCAGAAATGCTGACAGATCTGTTGGTGATAACTTGCACTACCATGACAGGGTATGTGTCTAGTTTACTAACAGAATGAATAAGCAATAACTTAAATTAGACTAACGTGCTAGTATCAGAAACTAGATATTCTTATTCAAGCTCTTGCCTCTAAAACAAGACTACATCTCAATCAGCAAACAGTTGTATTAATGTCTCCAATTTTAACATACTGCTTTTAACCGTCAACTTGACCAAAGCTACATCAGGTTTTAAAAAAACATATTTCACTTCCTGCTAGAAACTAGACAATAACCCCAAAGTCTTACCTCAGAAACTAGACAATAACCGCAAAGTTTTACCTCACAATCCAGAAACTAGACAATAACCCTGAAGTCTTACCTCGCAAACCAGAAATCAGTGGAACAGTTTTGTCAGACAAATATCTAATCTGGCCGTACGGCAAACTGCAGGCATTATTCACACCGTTTGGTTTTCTGAACACCACGTACGCAACCTGGACAGACTGGAAGGCACAAGCAAAATTAAATTCACAAAATGCCCAAAAGTATCAATGATATCTTATTCACTAGAAATATCAAGTAGAGGAGATGCAGTGACCTAGAGGTTACTGCACTTGCCTACCAAGACATTAGTCCTGGTTCAATCCCCAGCAGAGGCAGGATTATTTTTTCAGACCAGTACAATACTGGGGTCAACCCCGACTCATAAAAATGGGTAGCAAACAATTTTCAGAATGTTCTGGGAAGGAAAGATGGCAATGAAGGAAACTGGCTGCCGTACCTCATATGTCACAGCCTAGAGTATATGAATGCCTAACATTTCACATCCCCAACAGCAGTATCTGCTATGGGACTACTTTGTTAAAATATAGATATAAATTAAGGTAATCCCAAGGTAAGCATTGTTACAGTTGTATGAAGTGATCACACTTTACATATACCAGGTCATGGCATTAACTATTTTCTGCCTAAAGCAATGATTTATGTGTGATTAGCTATCCTTCATGTGTACCAATCAATGTGCCATGTGTGCCAATCAATGTGCCATGTGTGCCAATCAATGTGCCATGTGTGCCAATCAATGTGACAAGTGTGCCAATCAATGTGCCATGTGTGCCAATCAATGTGCCATGTGTGCCAATCAATGTGCCATGTGTGCCAATCAATGTGCCATGTGTGCCAATCAATGTGCCATGTGTGCCAATCAATGTGCCATGTGTGCCAATCAATGTGCCATGTGTGCCAATCAATGTGCCATGTGTACCAATCAATGTGCCTATTTCTTATGTTTAGTCAAAGCATAGACAAGAAATCTGACAATGTGTGTTGGTTTTTTTTTTTCTAACAAGGTGTATAAACTTGGCCCCCTGTGACAGCCATGTTTTTGTGATTTGTTTTCTTCCTCTTTATCCCCACATTTATGACTCCAACAAAAATAGTAGTTAGTTTCAAACTCGGCACCCTAAAACGGTGTTTGATGGAAGATGGCTCACATCATATTTGTTTACTTTCATTACTGTAATTTGGCCAGGACTATAGCCAGTGTGTAATAAAACTATTGCCACACACACTGATCAGACGAACCAACATTCAACCTGTGATACAGATGATACTTCAGTTTATTTTATCCTGTTCGTAATTTTTTTTAAAGTATGACATGATCTTGATTTAAGAGTTAATGATAAGCATCATTTTCCATGAGGTCAGTGTGATGGTTTGAAGTGTTTCACCTTCACATATTCTTTACCCTGGCATTATGAGGTGGAGTAACTGATTCCATTCCTCATTACCTTCCAGACAACTCCCATGAAGTTCAGAAAATTGTATGATACCCACTTTTACAACGCTGGGTCATCTCCAGAGCTGTACTGGTCAGAAATCAAAGTTCGGTCTGGGATTGAATCTGGACCACCTACTTGGAAAGCATGTGCAGTAACCAGAATGTCATGGTTTGAAACAGAATATAAATAACACGGGGAAGAGGAGAAGAGAGAGCATCAGTAGGTGGGCAACTACAGAGTTAACTATGCCTAGATTATTTCACAAGGAGTGGGTGGAAAAGATGCAAGTTTTGACCAGAAATTGATCATCTTCTTCTTCAGCATTCCGAGCCATTGAGGTTCTTTGCTGCAGATACAAGCCGTCTCCATTCGTCTCTCTGGTAATTAGTAATATTTTTACTGTCTTCTTCTGTCTCTGCCTTTCATCTCCCAATGGCACATGATGATGATGAAGGCCCTCATCTCACTTCAAGCCCTCCTGTTTTTTGCTGTCTCTTGCAGCTTCTGCCATGTTCTCCCATATTATTAATCACTGTCTTTAATTCTCTTTTCTGTGTGTTTTAGGCATTCCTCTACTTCTTTTTGCTGTGTGGGTTCCAGAGGGGGACTTTCTACTTATACTATTCACAGATTTTCTCAATGTGTATCCTATCCAGTGCCAATGTCTCTGATTTCCTGTGATTTGTTTAGTTTGTTACATGAGCTCCACACTGGTGATTATGTCATAAACCTACTGAAAGAAACTGGAGCACTTATGGAAGTATCTTGCTGTAATGAAAGCATCCTGAAAAAATTGCACTTAGTGGTCTGAACGACGCAGTCTGAAAATGAACACTAAACCTTCAATGTGCGAGGTAGAGGTGAGTTGAGTCAAGAACCGAAATCACAGCACCCGGTACATTCCCATACGAACTCCGTCCTCATCTTCAACAGCCAGAGAAAGTCCCAATATTAATGGTAGCAGACTGATTATGTGTCCGTCTGGCCTTTCCTTGGAGTCCTAAGTGTCAGCCAGATCTTCTGGTCATTCCCTGCAGCACCATTCTCCCCAGACCATGATGATCGATCTGTTGTTCTGCACTATACACTGCACTATACACGCGATCCTGACCACGTCTGCCTTATCATGCATCAATACCCCATCAAGTGGTGCAAACCCACCCAATATATCCGCCTGTTCATTTCTCACCACACCAGCATGTCATAGGGCCAGTGGAAGGTGCCAGACAGACCACTTCACCACGGAGATCCCTACGATGTTGAATACAAAAACAATTACAATAACAATGTATTTAGAATACCTTTATGGATTCTTCTGTAGAAAAAACACTCTTCTTTGTCGGCACTCCTGATGTTTAGACTGCAAATACACCCGTACAATTTCTCCACAGCCCTTGAGCAGCAGCATGAGGTTTTCCTGAAACAGACACAATTACTCTTTTAATATTATCAGGTCAAAGCAATTGTGTCAGCATATGATTCCAAAGGACATGAAACTCTCAGGATTTCACATATGCTATTATATGAAGAAAAGATGGTCATGGACGGGTAACTACACCTAAATATACCACGACCTACTATATCTGAAGGCAGCCACGGTAACACAGTGGCTAGACACTTGCCTGGTGGTCATGTGTTTGATCCGCTTTGAGGTGGATTCATATCCTTAAAATTGCCCTGGGTCCCAGGTTGACCCAGCCTAAAATATGTACCAGGATGTTTTGGGAAGAAAAGGTGGTCAGTGTCATACTGACATGACCCACAAAAGCCAATTGATCTACACAAATATGAGTCTAGCACCATATCCTTAATGTGTGTAAAAGGTTCCTTTACTAACCATATGAAAAGTCTGCACACTTCTCTTCCTTGTGTCAAGTGTCTATCATGGAACTACCTTTAATTATTTTAGTTTCAATTGCTGGTGTTTACACAAAATGAAAAAAAGCAAAACAAGTGAAAATCTCTGCTTCTAGTTCTGCAAGCTGGACTGGTCATCTCCTTTTCATGCATCTAACATTTACTTAAAGGTGGATGATTTGTTCCAATTTGCTATTCAGTTCACCTGGGTGGAGTAAGTCATACCTATTTCATAAAACTCCCCCTTTTATAGACATACCATTCCTAGGAGACAATATTGAACGGAAAAAATATTGAACGGAAATATTTTTTCAACACTGTGATTACTAGTATCGGTAGCAATACCAGAGTAGTTGACACCTGCAAGATCACTGCATATCAGTTTGCTAGTGTCAGGTACTAATATTTACATCACTATTGCTGTCATGTTATTTCTTCCTCACATCACATTTTGTTTGTTAAACTGAAATGTTTACAGAAAACTTCTTCCAGTATTGTGGACCAAGATGAAGAAAACTACTTATGTTCTACAAGATCTGAAGAAAACTGGGTCAATGAGCAGCATGACGCCTGGAAAGCTGAAACACTTTGATACAATAAAATGTCACCAGTATTTTTGGAATGAAGTGATGGAAGGCATAGTTCCTGGACAAAGAGACAGGGGTCGCCCAGCACAAAGATGAACACAGAACATTGAAGATACCTTGGGCATGAAAATGCATGTGGCAGGAGAACCAACAAAGGATCAAGAATCTTGTTGCTGGTCCATGATGAGGGCAACATTCTGCAAAGGGACCTGCCACATAATGATGATGAGGTGGTTGTGGCATAGGTTTTACAACCCAGTCTGATAGTACAAAGAGTGACCCGCCCTTGCCATAGCTTCTTTTAGATGTTCTAGTAAAGATCATTGAAAATATCTACATAAAAGCTAGCAGACAGCATTTTAACAGGGCAGTAAGAGATGTCTACATGAGTTGATAAATAGCTCTAGAGAATGGGTGTTGTGAAAAGGCATGACTGTGCATACCAGTTGGCATAGCACTTAATTATGAAGATAATATAAAAGTAAAAATACTTTAATTAAACATAACAAAAGACACAACAACTAAAGAAAATGCAAAACATAAATATAAATAAAAATAAACATACATTACATATTAGAGCTTGAACCTTAAAGTGTGGGAGGCGATTAAATTAGCTTATGTGCATTTCACAGAAGTGTGGGAGCCAATTAAAATTGGCCTATGCAGTTTCAAGAAGTGCAGGAGCTGATTAAATAGCTTACTATATACAGCTGATATTGTGGCTCCTTACAGCAACATTTGCTCAATAATGTGTTTTATAGGTCAGTATGGCCAAATGGATAAGGATTGCGTGTTCTTAAACATTGGTGTGCTGATGCCTAAGGTAAGGGTTCAACCCCTACATCGGACAGTTGGCCTAAAATGTTGACATATCGTTCTTGACGTGGGGATGTAAATTACAAGTAACTCTGAAGTCGGAGTGGGTTCACGCTGATGGGGAGGGACACTGTTAATAGGGAAAGCTAATCCACAGACTAAGTTCAGTTAAGCACTTCTAGAACTAGTATGCATGGACTGCTTGAGTTCAAAGCGAGCGGAGCACCCAAAAAAAATGAGTTTCCATCAACTCCAAAGTCTGAAGAGTTCAAAATCCCATTTGACTACTTTAAATACTAAAGACTGACTTTGAAATGGAGGCAAGCATAACAGAAATGGGTTTACCAGATGAAATGGAGGCAAGCATAACAGAAATGGGTTTACCAGGAAACAGTGAGACCTCAACTAAATGGTTTTCTTAAGTGTTTTAACTTAACAGTAGCTGCTAAATTGAGTTCGAGAACACTGTTAGTAATGGAACTGTCAATCCTAAGCATAGTTTGAGTAAACCTCCGTTAGTGATTCATGTAGCTGATCTGAAGAAGTTGGACAGTAAATAGTAGACCTAGTTCATGCCATCTTGACCTAGGTCTAGTTTCGGCGACAGCAGGAATTTGTTTCCCTTTTTGTGCGCTCACATCAAGCTCAAGAACAGTCCGCAGACGTGCTACTACTTCTAGTACACTGCACTGATTTTTACGTGTGGATTAGCTTTCCCTATTACCAGTGTCCATCACCATTAGATGAACCCACTCCAACTTCAAAGGTACTTGTAATTTACGTTCCCAAGTCAAGGACGAGAAGTCAACATTTTAGCCCAGCTAACAGGCGTAGGGGTTTAACTGGATGTTTAAGAGTGGACACTTTTATCCATTTGGCCATGCTTACCTCCACAGCAGGGATAATTAAGGGATTTATGAAGCCAATATTGCGGGGCAGTTTCAGGCCTTGCAATTCAAAATAGGCAACAAAGATCTTAGCTACCAATTACTGTTAAAAAAATGTAACCACTGAAAAAGTCTCTTTTTCTCCCAACATTATGTATGTTTGTAGTGTGTTCATGCCCTTGAATATTTAAAATGAATGTACTCATGAACACAAGAAAACCCTTTTACTTATGAATTAATAAAACATTCACTAACTACATTCTTTCTTGATGGGTAAATCATTTTTCTCTTACACTAGCAGGTTGCATAAGCTTTAAATTTGTTTCTGTTGTATGTGGAAGGCATCAAAATTTTTATTTTGCACATGAAACATTGGCCATATGTAATTTTGTTAGGTGAAATGCCCTTTCTTGTGTCAAAAACATATACAAATACCAGCTATTTACAACTGCATGATGAATTTAACTGGATATGTGGTAAAGGGGTTACCGACGCAATTTGTAATCCTGCATACTGAGTTTGAAACAGTGCGGGTGGTTTGGAAGCAGATCGCCTTGCATTGATTTGCGAACAATAGTTTGAGTGAAAGAAATAGCAAACTACTGAATGTAAACTTGCCAAAAAATCACAAACAGCCAAATATGCTGAGGTTGACTGCTACATCCTGTAAAGTGGTCAAGCTGTTTGACTCGTGCTCCAAAGGTTGTGGGTTCGATTTTGGGCCGCGCCCTTCGGTTTACGAGTTAAATGTTTCAGAGACTCCTGTGGGTCGTCGCTAAAAGCTACGGAGTTCGTGCTTTGTGCAACGCTTTCCGCACTGCAGAAAGAGACCAAGCCGTATGGGATAAAACCCGGTGCAATGAAGTCAACCCTGTCGACTTTTAAGCGACTTTTTATCCTGTAAAGGATATGTAACTAACTTTAACTAACCAATTTCCTGTCCAAATAGATATGATATATGGGGTGTCTGGTAGTATACAAGTATGATATTCAAGAAAATAAAATGAATGGCTAAAGTCATCTTCTTCTTCTGCTTTCATCCGGAGTTTGTTTTGTTTTTTCGGACATGACTGCGTTGTGCCTGTTTACAGCAGAGCTACGTTCTTGCGCCATTAGGCCGACACATCCGACTTCTGCAGGCTAAAGTCATGAAAACTGCCCAACAATTTGGCTTGTTTACCACAAAACACTTACAGGGTTAATCAAGCTCATGCCGATCCTAAATTGAAAGCAAGATAGCTCAAGTGGTTAAACAAGTTACAAAAAGTGTCAATAATGGTTGCTTACTTCTCTGCAATATGGTGGTACATTATACACCACGAGTGTCTTTCCCTCAGGCCACTCTGCACAATTGCATGGTGAAGTGTGTGGTCGGAGTAAACAGACAGTGAGACGCATGACTGCGCTCGCTTCCCTTTACTTGAAGAACTGTATAATAAAATTACCATGTAGTCATCATCTGTGATAGTAAGTAAAGTGTAAACTAACAATAATTTAAAAGATAACTAGTAATGTGGCTATTCATATTCCTAGTTCATTTCTTAATCAATAATTTACTGTCTTTCCTCTTCTACCTTATGGCATAGATACAAAGTGGGCGCGATTATAAAATAATAGTGGGCGCAACTCTCACCTGCCAGTGCAGATAACATGGGTTCAATCCACATCAAGGCACATTCAAATGTTCTGTTATGGCTGAAAATGGCTATCAAGAAACATCTTCACTGAACACTGACTGGTCTATACAAATGTGTCTAGCACCATATGCCCATCCGCCTGAGGCGTGTAAAAAGGTCCTTTAATTTTTACTTTACTTATTAGACAAATGCGTGAGTTAAAATACTTTTCTAATTCGAAGTGTCTATTCGCAACCAAGTTGCGAATAAACGAAAGTCTCTATTCGCAACCAAAGGCTAGTCACGTGATATATGTGACAGTCATCTGGACATGTGTTTGACTATATATACATTTGTGTTAAGCTTTCATCGTGGCCCCAGTAGCATAGCGGTGAGTATCTCCGCTTGTAACCGTGGTTACCTTGGTTCAGATTTCCCCGCCTGCAAAATTTTTTTTTTTTTTCAATTTTCAGAAATTAATTAAGTGAAAGTGACAAGATAACTATGTACAAAGACAGTTATTCGGCATTTTAACAAAACTAGCTAACTTACTAGGTAACTGAATAGTAATTATTTCATCCGGTAAACCGGTAGGAAACTGGAGGAAAAGGTGCTAGTCACAGGCGCCTGGAGCTTCAATTAACCTTCTCCATGACGCCTAACGGCATAAGTGGCATACAACAATACCAACTTCTGGAATAAATGCCGTGGTTGATTTTGATGTCCTGTAAAAGACATCCAACTAACTGTACCTTCTAAAACAAACATGAATAGTCGCCGAGTCTGTAGTGAAGTGGTTATGAATGCATTTCGTAATCCTGCATACCGCGTTCGAAACCTAGCTGCGGCGATTTGGAAGCAGACCACCTTGCGTTGGTTTTCATACAGAGGTATGAGTGCCGGTAGTTCAGAAAGAAATGGCAAACTACTGAACGTAAACATGCCCCGAAATTTAAAAACAAACAAACACACATTCTGTTGATTTGCCAAACCAAGCCATACATCACAGTGTCAGGATTAATTCACGGAAATATCAAATATATCATGAGAGGTTTCTGAATTGATATCTGAATTTGTTGTTGTTTGTTCGTTCGCTTTGAACGCAAGCGTAGCCAATATACGTGCTACTACTAATAGCTGCCACTACTGGAGAGTGCACTGGACTGATATTTGCATGTGGATTATTTTTCCTATTATTATCATTGTCCCTCACCATCAGGTAAATCCACTCAGACTTCAGGCAGGGGCAGACTTGGGCATTCCCCGCACATGGCTGCTTAATTGTATAAGCTTCTACATTGGTTTGTTAGATGTGTACTCACTCTATATTGTTTAAGGATTTCCCACAGCTTGTTTGTATCTACTCTTGGTTCCGAATACAGACTTCGTTTATTCGCAACTTGGTTGTGAATAAACTCTCCCTTTCAATCCATCAATTAAGCAATTGACAATTTCATTCTTTTTCTCTCTTACTGAAGATGAATGTGACAATTAATTCACACACACAAATAAATCTCAACTTATAATTGACAAAGTGGACAGAGTTGATAGGCAGCTACACTGATAATGTCATAAGCATGGTCAGACGAGGGTTCGACCCCCGCGTTCATCATCCCGCTATGTGAGGGAAAGACAGGCCACCTATTTTCCCTTGCACTGAGGCTGACATTTGACAGTCCTGTCACATCACAGACTCATGTCAGGTTCCTGCTTCAAGACATGTTTTTATGTTTTACTATTGACTTAGAGATATGAAAGAGGGACCACTGCATTTAACTGTTAGCTCTGATCACTAGGCTTCCGGTCGCCAATATGGCAGTTAGGCATTGAACCGTTGGGGTAAGTGGCGTGTTTATGCTTGTGGCTACAGTTTATAATTGCATTTTCCTCATGTTGGACTGGTAGTACATGGTTATGTCGCTCTGCTACTGAGTGAGTGCGTGGGCGACACCGTGAGCTGTGAAATTCGTGAGGAATGCTTTTACATCTGTTCTGTACGGTGAACTTGCATGTTCAGAATAATGGCTACCGGCAGTTGCTGAATTGACTTTTTGCCCTTTCGGCTCACGAAGTGGCATTTTTCGGGAAACTCCTGGGAGTCGCCGCTGAAGCTGCAGAGTTTGTGCTTTGTGCAACACTTTCGGTGGGTCGCCCTGCGGTAAAGAGACCGAGCCATGTGAGAAAACCCGGGTCAATGAGGTCTTTCTGGTGACTGCCGAGTCCTTAGTCCATCGATGATGAACTGTGGTGAGTGTGGATGAATTTTGTGTTGGCATTCTGACTGGCGGCATTATGCACAGTGTACCTGTGCGGGCTTGTTGGATTGCCGAGACTCCTGTCTATTCCGCTTTTCACATTGGACAGTGGGGAGCATTTTGTGTGATATTCGCTGGCACGGGAATGGAGCATAATGGGGACGACCCGTTACTGAAGGTAGTGTTCCGGGCCGCGTCCTTCGGTTTACGAGTTAAATGTTTCGGAGACTCCTGTGGGTCGTCGCTAAAAGCTACGGAGTTCGTGCTTTGTGTGACGCTTTCCGTGCTGCGGAAAGAGACCAAGCCATATAGGATAAAACCCGGTGCAATGAAGTCGACCCTGTCGACTTTTAAGCGACTTTTTTTTAAGTTGGAACCTCGACTAACTAACTAACTATCTGATCACTAGGATTGTTTTTCACATAAGTATTGGGAAATTGAAATGCCAATAAAAATTAGTTAGCACTTTATTTACTAAAATACTGGTCAGTGCGTCCCTCCTAAGCTCTTCTAATATATATATGACACAACAGCCACCCTGCAAAGAACAATGCACTTGAACCAGGGACACTGCCGAGTGCTCACCAAACCACAGTGCAGTGATCACTGAGATCATCATCAAGTGCCCTGCCAGCTGGCGTAGGCGTTCATGGCTCTCCACAGATCTCGGTCTTTGGTTTTCTGGATCAACTCTGCTGCTGATATTCCTCCATGCCACCGTCTCAGTCCATCCAGCATCATTTCTCTTGGTCTGCCTCTCTTCCCCTCGATCTTTCCAGTTGTCACGATGTTCTTCAATGCCTCTCTTCTCATTACATGACCAAAGAAAGTTGTTTGTCTCTTTCTTATTGTTGTATATAGTGTTCTAGTTTCATTAGCCAGATAGAGATAATTTTATGTCTTCCAAAATCAAACTTTTGCAGCCTAGTGACAACAACAATCGCATCTAGTGGCTGTACACTATGTCTCTTTTAAGGGCTACACTATGTTCTCTTTTAAGGGCTACACTATGTCTCTTTTAAGGGCTACACTCTTTTCAGAATAGAAAGGCAATGGGAAGCAGTAAAGCCCACATTAAAATTAGCCCAGAGGAATGGTTGGCTTCCTAGGTGTGCGTGGAAAAAAGCAACTGCTTCAGTTGTGGATGTGGTATGAAGAAAGCAACCTTCCAAATGACATCTATTGAGGAAAAGCGAACTGCCAATTATTGTGGCAGCCTCAAGCAGTCACACTACAGAGGTAAACAGCCGGGTTAATTGTGGGGAGGTGGGGAGAGAAGATGATTAGATGGCTTTCCCACATAGAATGGATGGAAGGTGCCGTGATAATTTAGTCAGGTGATGATGTACACGGTGGTAAAATTAGAAAGACACTAGGAGTCTCCCTTCCTCCGCAGAGTGCCAGGAATGTAACAAAAGGAATTACAGAAACATTCGCCAAAAGAGGGAAGTTTTTCTGACGATTGCCTTGCCGATCGGAAAACCTCATGTTGACTCGTCAATGATTGACTGCTTGCTCCTTGCTAGAATTTATACCACAATATTTTCCCTGCTTTTTCGACATGAACCACTAATAGAAACTAACAGTTAAACAACAGATACACCTGACACAATGTTTACCAGTGATCCTTGTAGCAAAAGGGCCTGACTGTCATTTGTTGTGAATATCATGTGTTTCCTCGCACGTTCAAAAAATATTGCTTCCCGAAGGCTTCGCCATAAATCTATTCAAACATTTGTCGTGAAATCGGTCAGCTGATATAAAACTGACCACCGTGTGTTATTTTACTTTCATTAAAATAAAATGCTGTTGCTTTAACTCTTCAGAAAAGTGGTTTATGTCATGCCGTATCAACACAAATGTTAGGGTTCCCATAAATGTATGGCATTTCCCCGATCAGTATGGCTCAGAAGTCGGTCTGTTAAAATGGGGTGTACAAACGTTTATATTTATATATGGAAACAGGAAAACGTCAATGAAGGGACCCAAGCACATCAACCTCGTGTTGCTAAGATCTAGTATAACTGAAATTCTATCACTTTGCACTAATACAATAGTATCTGTCACTTAGCAGCCTATAGAATCTCTGTATGCTTGGCAGTTGTTTAATGAAAACAAGGAAATTAAGAAATAGTTAAGCAATAACTTCTATTGTTTTTAAAGTCAATGAAATAACGGTTATTTGTTGTGGTATCATTCTTGCACTCCGAACAAGTCCATGGGTTCTCAGATTCTCCTAGGAGGTCAGAATGGACAAGAGGGCTCGTTCTTACACATCCGGCATGCTGATGCCGACAGAAGAAGCGGGCTCAACCCCTTCGCCGATCAGTTGAATTAAAATGTTAACCTCTTGCCCTTGACTTGGGGACGTGAATTACAAGTACCTTTGAAGACGGAGTGAGTTCGCCTAATGGCGAGGGGCACTAGTAATAACGAAAGCTAATCCACACGCAAAAATCACTTGTATGGACCACGCTTGAGTTCAAAGTGGGCAAATGCTTAACCCCCCCCCCCCCCCTACATATGCATCAGCTTCCGGCGGCTAATAATGCCAGTTCTGTATTGGTTGACGAGGCTCCTTCGTTCTCGTGACTGGCCGTCCCATTTCTTAGTCCCGAGTCTCTCGATCTGGACAATGATGTGGATTCGTGGCGTCAAAAGTCCTCCACTCACATCTCTCTAAGATCATTAATAACATCGACACGATCCGTCGACTTGTCATCTGCAGGGGGTGCATATCCAGCAAATTTATCAGCTCGTTCATTTCCACCAACTCCCGCCTCGATCCTTTCGGATCATGCTAATTGAATCGCTTACTACACAAAGGTTGGCATAATTTTGTTATTCCAGCCATATGAAAGCCCGTGTTGTTGACAAAGATAATAAAAGCAACAATTGCCTAGAACAGAGACTTAAAATAAACACTATAGTTAAGAGTGGGCATGCCATCATTGGCTGTGGTGCAGAATTAACAATTAGCATTCTGTACAGCAGGGGTGTCAAACTCAATCGTTCAGAGGTCCAAAACTAAAATCACACGTACGGTTGCGGGCCGAACAAAATAAACATTCAATAAGCCGAAAATTAAACCTTTTAAACATTAATATAAATTAAAACAGAAAAAAGTCTTCATAATAAAAGGTAACCTATCATTGGGCAAGGCTACTAATTAGGGAATTTGATTTGCAATTTATATCGTGGCCATTTAACCGGGCACTCTCACGAAGTTTATACTTCACCTCGACACCGCAAGGTACAAGAGGAACATGATGAGATGAGAGGGTTGCCTAAAATTCTCTCTCGGGCCGAATATATTTGTACGTCGGTTGAGACCTCTCGGGCCTGATGTGGCCCGCGGGCCTTGAGTTTAACACGTGCTGTAAAGTGTACAGCAGTTGTTTCTCAACCGGTGGGAATTTCCCCCTCTGGGGGATTTTTTTAGTTGCGGGTGGAGGGGGGGGGATTAAGATTATTTCAGATCGTGTTAATACAAGAACCGATACTTGTTATTGTTTTTTCCCTCATACTTTACGGTTCTGTACTCTCGCCCTTCTGAAATTCGTTTATAAGTACAGTAGACCCGCAATCACGTTTATGTACCGTTAGTTAGTTAGTTAGTTAGTTAGTTAGTTAGTTAGTTAGTTAGTTGGTTGGCTGGCTGGCTGGCTGGCTGGTTGGTTGGTTGGTTGGTTGGTCGGTTGGTTGGTTGGTTGGTTGGTTGGTCGGTCGAGGTTCCAACTTCATGGCAACGGGTCGTCCCATTAGCTCCTTTCCCGTGCCGAGCGAATATCACACAAAATGCTCCCCACTGTCCAATGTGAAAAGTGGAATAGACAGGAGTCTCGGCAACCAACAAGCCCGCCACAGGTACACTATGCATAATTGCCTGCCGTCCGAATGCCAACACAAAATCATCCTTACTTGCCACAGTTCATCGTCGTATGGACTAAGGACTCGGCAGTCACCAGAAAAACCTCATTGACCCGGTTTTCTCACATGGCTCGGTCTCTTACCGCAGGGCGACCCGCCGAAAGTGTCGCCTAATGGCGAGGGGCACTAGTAATAACGAAAGCTAATCCACACGCAAAAAATCACTTGTATGGACCACGCTTGAGTTCAAAGTGGGCAAATGCTTAACCCCTTCCCCCCCCCCCCCCCCCCCCCAACATATGCATCAGCTTCCGGCGGCTAATAATGCCAGTTCTGTATTGGTTGACGAGGCTCCTTCGTTCTCGTGTCTGGCCGTCCCATTTCTTAGTCCCGAGTCTCTCGATCTGGACAATGATGTGGATTCGTGGCGTCAAAGTCCTCCACTCACATCTCTCTAAGATCATTAATAACATCGACACGATCCGTCGACTTGTCATCTGCAGGGGGTGCATATCCAGCAAATTTATCAGCTCGTTCATTTCCACCAACTCCCGCCTCGATCCTTTCGGATCATGCTAATTGAATCGCTTTCCACACAAAGGTTGGCATAATTTTGTTATTCCAGCCATATGAAAGCCCGTGTTGTTGACAAAGATAATAAAAGCAACAATTGCCTAGAACAGAGACTTAAAATAAACACTATAGTTAAGAGTGGGCATGCCATCATTGGCTGTGGTGCAGAATTAACAATTAGCATTCTGTACAGCAGGGGTGTCAAACTCAATCGTTCAGAGGTCCAAAACTAAAATCACACGTACGGTTGCGGGCCGAACAAAATAAACATTCAATAAGCCGAAAATTAAACCTTTTAAACATTAATATAAATTAAAACAGAAAAAAGTCTTCATAATAAAAGGTAACCTATCATTGGGCAAGGCTACTAATTAGGGAATTTGATTTGCAATTTATATCGTGGCCATTTAACCGGGCAATCTCACGAAGTTTATACTTCACCTCGACACCGCAAGGTACAAGAGGAACATGATGAGATGAGAGGGTTGCCTAAAATTCTCTCTCGGGCCGAATATATTTGTACGTCGGTTGAGACCTCTCGGGCCTGATGTGGCCCGCGGGCCTTGAGTTTAACACGTGCTGTAAAGTGTACAGCAGTGGTTCTCAACCGGTGGGGAATTCCCCCTAGGGGGGATTTTTTAGTTGCGGGGGGAGGGGGGGGGGTTAAGATTATTTCAAGATCGTGTTAATGACAAGAACGATTACTTGTATTGTTTTTTCTCCTTCATACTTTACGGTTCTGTACTTCTCGCCCTTCTGAACTCGTTTATAACGTAAGTAGACCCGCAAATCACGTTTTATGTAACCGTTAGTTAGTTAGTTAGTTAGTTAGTTAGTTAGTTAGTTGGTTGGCTGGCTGGCTGGCTGGCTGGCTGGTTGGTTGGTTGGTTGGTTGGTCGGTTGGTTGGTTGGTTGGTTGGTTAGTTAGGTTCGGTCGAGGTTCCAACTTCACGGCAACGGGTCGTCCCCATTATGCTCCATTCCCGTGCCAGCGAATATCACACAAAATGCTCCCCACTGTCCAATGTGAAAAGTGGAATAGACAGAAGTCTCGGCAATCCAACAAGCCCGCACAGGTACACTATGCATAATGCCTGCCGTCAGAATGCCAACACAAAATTCATCCACTTACTCGCCACAGTTCATCCGTCGATGGACTAAGGACTCGGCAGTCACCAGAAAAGACCTCATTGACCCCGGTTTTCTCACATGGCTCGGTCTCTTACCGCAGGGCGAACCCGCCGAAAGTGTCGCACAAAGCACGAACATCCGCAGCTTCATGCGCTGACTCCCAAGGATCTCCGGAAAATGCACTCGTGAACCGAAAGGGCAAAACAGTAAATTCAGCAACCGCCGTAGCCATTGATTTCTGAACATGCAGTTCACTGTACAGGACAGATGTCAGAAGCATTCCACGCGAATTTCACAGCTCATGGTGTCGCCCACGCACTTCACTCAGTAGCATGAGCGACGGAAACCATGTACTACTAGTCCACATGAGGTAAAATGCGATTGTAAAACCGTAGCCACAATCATAAACCGCCACAGACCGCAACGGTTCAATGCTTAACCGCCATTTGTTCTAGTATGTGTTATTAAATTTAGCTTCTATTTTTACGTATACTGTGTAGGGGTGGGGTGAGGTGGGGGATTTATAGGGAGGAAATGCGAAAAAGGAGGTGGTGATGACATTCTGAACATATTGTGAAGTGGTGCATGGGTCATAAACGGTTTAGAACCACTGGTGTATAGCATTTTTCATATCGGTAGTAGTAGTAGCATCCCTACGGCAACACTTTAGCACAGGGTTTCATTTTTTTTTAAATTTTTATTATTTACTCCTATTTGCGAGGGTCGGCTGACTGAGTGGCTAGAATGCCGGATTCTCCTTCAGGAGACCCGTGTTCGAATCCTCGGTAAGGTATGGAGTATTTTTTCTGTCGGGGGTAAAAAGAAAACTCTAACTTGCACAGTTCGCTGCGACTACACTAGCCAGGCGGACATTTTTAATGACTGTGCAGTGTTTGAAAATATTGCCGGTCCAAGTTTTGTATTGACGTATTATGTTGCATGAGCTTTACAGAGGGTGAAAATATAGTGTAGGGTGTATTTTAAATGATTCTGCGGTGTTTGAGAATATTTGCCTATTATGTTACAATCATGAACTTGACAGAGTGTGAAAATATAGTATAGGGTGTATTTTTAATGACTGTGCAGTGTTTGAAAATATTGCCGGTGCAAGTTTTGTATTCACCCTCTGTAAAGTTCATGCAACATAACAGTTAATACAAAACTTGGACCTGCAATATTTTCAAACAGAGCACAGTTATTAAAAATACGCCCTGTATATTGGTAGTGAATGATTTATTTATTTAAATGACTCCTATTTGTCTAGTAATTTGTATTTATTTGCCGTATCACTATTTTTTTTTACATCTTTACTGACCAATAGAAGACTGTCAGTGATCAAAGCCTTTACAGAACGTTGCATACCAGCATTTTTTTGCTGTTGTGATTTCTTGGCAAGCTTACTTTTAGTAGTTTGCCAATCAAACTCATCATCATCATCAAGTGCCCCGCCAGCTGGCGTAGGCTATCATGGCTCTCCACAGATCTCGGTCTTTATGGTATCTGGTCAACTCTGCTGATGATAGTCCCTCCATAGACCACCGTCTCAATCCATCCAGCTTCATTTCTCTTGGTCTACCTCTGCTCTCCTTCCCTCGATCTTTCCAGTTTATCACGATGTTCTCCAATGTCTCTCTTCTCATCGCACTGACCAAGAAAGTTGTTTGTCTCTTTCTTACTGTTGCATATAGTATTTTCATTAGTCTCTTCCAGGTAATCGTTGTTAGTTACTCTGGCAGTCCAAGGAATTATCAACATTCGTCTCAAACTACTGAACTACTACTACTACATTCAAACTACTGAACGTAAACTTGCAAAGACATCAACAACAGCAGTAAAATACTGGTGCTGACAGCGATGTCCTGTAAAAAAGATATGTTTAAAAAAAATTGCCATTGCTTTCTGAACGACTGGCACCCAAACCAATTCGTAAAAGACCTACGCAACGCGGCCTTCTGCCAAATCGCGCGCAGCTGTGTTTGGAACGCGGATATACGAGATCACAAACCGCATCCGTAAAAGCTTCGCCACGGAGCTGCCACACAGATACGAGGCATGATTAATACAATGCCGTATTGGAAAGGATACTGGATATGCATCTAACTAACGTATTTGTGTAAAATTAATTGGTTAATGTAATTTTTTTTCTGCAATATTCTGTTTAAGCCTTCTTGTGTTTTAGCTGGGACATATTGTGGCTGTTATTTTATCACATAATGGATTTTTTAAAAAATTGTATATGTGTGTATTTCAGACACCTGTCGTATGATGTCCATATGGTGTTCTCCGCTATCAATGCTAGATTCATTATTTCTAACTTACCAGTGACCTTTCCTCTTATATGCCTGTTTGACAAAGAAGAGAATAACTGTAAATATATTATTTTCTACGTTCAAACTTACACAAATAGTTATTTCTCATATAACAAGCATACACGCATATTTTAAAATATTATGTCTATAAATTTAGTTTATTCTTAGCCTTTATATTAAACTATAGATTTAGTGGATTATTTTGGCTTCGAGTTTTTCCATGTACAAGCCATAAAGCTGCAGACGAGAAAACAAATCTGGGTTTGCCAAGTTGGAGGTTCATCGCTCTCACAGCTTTACCGTAGCAGCGTAGCTCCACTAATTTGATTCGTACTTTAACGAAAGATGAGAGAAAACGAGGGGATTTGTATTTGGGGTTCACAGGTGCTGTTGGTTCCCTATGAAGCACATCATGTTATGAAGTATGTAACAAGAAACTTGCTGAATCCCAGATCAATTACACACCACACACCTTCCATGTCTTGTCTTCGTTTTAACTAGTATACTTATTTCCCCCCCCCCCCCCCATTGTCATTCCTATAATCTGTACTAATAGTACTACTATTTTATTTATTATACTAATAAAAAAAGCTAATGTTAATTTAATTATATATAAAATAAATGATATTTTCATTTAGTTGTATCGCTCTTTGTGAGCTGACGAAGGCTTTGGCCGCAAAGTCCATTCTATTACTATTAGTATTACTTTTGTTTGATCGTTTTCTAGTAAAGCTTCTACTTCTACTTTGTGTGTGGATTTATTTATTAACTATTTAACTAAGCGCTGCTTGCTCACGGTGATAGCCACTGGTTTCCGGGACCCATATTCTCCATTTTTTTATGTTGAAAAAGACGGCCTTGTAGAAGTTAGTAGATCATTTATAGTGATGGCAGAGTGCAGTTTTTGTTTTCTGTCCTGCCTTTTAGTTGCAGGTAATTATTTAGATTATTATATCACTTGTGCTGTTTTACACATTGATCCCAGTTTGAGCACAATTTTGCTGCTTCTGGAAATTGTGCATTCACATTCTGAGCTTTACCTCTTAATTATCCTCTGCTATTTTGGCTTAGGCTTGAGACAAATCTGTCAATATCAATCATATATGATATATCATTGGGGCCTAAAGGCAAAAGTCAAGAGATTACCTTAAATAAAAATGTTACTTTGCAGAGCTACTTTTTCACCAGCTTGTTAGTTGATCATCGATGTGTTACTAGGGCCCATAAAAGACTCAAAGAATAACATTGTATCCCATCATGAATGCTATAAGAGGTGACTAAGGATAGTTGGTTGAGGACTATGCTCTATTAGAAGATGAAAGGAGGAAGTTAGCTGGCACCAACCTTCGGAAGGTTAACCTGGTCAGCAAATGCCCACAGAAGTCAGATGTGCCGGCCTAACAGCGCAAGAACACAGCTCTGCTGTAAACAGGCACAACGCAATCACATCTGAAAAAACTCTCCAGGTGAATGCAGAAGAAGAAGAAGCTGGCACCCAGGCTTCTTTTTTTTTCCGCAAATCCTTTACAGGACATCGCTGTCAACAGCAGCATCTTTCAGCTGATTGTTGATTTCTTGACAAGATTACGCTCAGTAGTTTGCCATTGCTTTTTGAGCGACCGGCTCACATACCCCTAAGTTGCCGACGTGGCTAGAACAGCCACCGATTCTCACGCACGTCACGTTACTCATGAGAGTATACGGGATTACAGAGAAAGTCGCTAATCCCTAGGTTAGGGAGACCGGCACCCAGGCTTATACAAGAGACAATATTGCAGATATAGACAAATTTCAAGCAAATGAAAGAAGTTAGCACAGTTCAACTAAAGTACATTTTTGTCTCTATGATTTGTAAATTAATATGCAACATATATAAAATTAAAAGAACTATCTGAAATCAAAATACATGTATTTATAATAATATAATTACATATATGTGGGGATCTATATGGCAAAGTGGTCAAGACATCCGACTCATGCTCCAAAGGTCATGGGTTTCTTTTCAGACTCCGTCATGTGGTTCACATGTGCAATGTTTTCAAGACGCTTTGGGGTTGTCGCTGGAACTGCACAGTTCATGCTCTGTGCAATGTTTTGGCAGGCAGTTCTCTGGAAAGAGACCTAACCATATGGTATAAAACCCAGTGCAGCGAAGTTGATCCCCTTGACTTTAATTACACACATGTATAATGATTGATTGATTGATTTAGGAACAGACATCACAGCATTCGGGGCATTCCCATAAGCGCTCCGTCCCCATCCTCAGCAGCCAGCAAAGAGTTCCAACACCAATAGTACCAGTAGCAATCTGATTATATGTCCGTCTCTCCTTTCCTCTGAGCGTCGATCCGAAATCCCCTCGTCACCCCTCGCTGTCGCATTCTTGCCAGACCATGGTGATCCATTTGCTCCTCCGAGATGTACACATGCTCCCACAAGGCCGCAACCACGTCTGCCATATATGTATAATTATATGTATTGTTTTATTCTGCAATTTCATTGAAGTTAACAAAGTGGCTTATGAAGGTCTTTCGGTCATATCTACTTCATATATGCTATCACTTTTCATTGTTTTTTTAATACATTTAATAGATATCATGGTTGGATGGAGTCTGAAGAACTGAGGGAACTAACAGCATCAGAACGGCTGACTTTAGAAGAGGAATATGATATGCAAAGAAAATGGAGACAGGACTCTGACAGTTAGTAAATATGTTTTTTATTGGTAGTCAGCATTTTGCAACCGATCTTTTAAAATAATATCAAACATTCTTCTTACCTCTGAAGTCAGAGTGGGTTCACCTGAAGGCGACAAAAACTGTTAATAGGGAAACCTAATCCACACACAAAATTCAGTCCAGTGTTACTAGAAACAGTGTGTAAGGACTACTCTTGAGTTCAAAGAGAGCGAGCGTCCCAAAAAACACATTCTTCTGAGGTGTGTTGATTGCTTTCTCTTCTTCTACTGTCTTTTTTCTCCCACTGGAGTATAAGTCCTCAGTCAACTCAAGTCAAGCTTCCTGTCCTTTGCTATTTTCAGCAACACCTTCCATGTCCATATCATTCATCTCTGTAATGTTCTTCTATGTGGAACTGTGTTTATTGATTTCAAGAAAGCATTTGATATGATAGACCATGTTATTTTAATTAAAAAACTTGAGACAATGAAAATTGGCCCTAATGTAGTCACTCTAATATCATCTTTTCTATCAAACAGAAAGCAAGTAGTATCACATAATAAATCTCTGTCTCAAACCACTACCTTCAATATTGGAGTACCGCAAGGCTCTATTCTTGGCCCTCTATTATTTGCCATATATATTAACGATCTACCTTTGCATCTTTCGTCGTCCTGCGATCTATTTGCAGACGACTGTACAGTGTACACAAACGCTGAAAACTGTATTTTACTGGAGTCGTCTTTACAACAAGAATTAAATAATGTAGTTAGGTGGAGCTATTCAAACCGTATGCAAATTAACATCACTAAAACAAAATCAATGTTATTAACAACCAGACAAAGACTTCAAACTCTAAGCTCACACACATCACTTCAACTTCACATCGATAACATGCCAGTAGAAAGTGTAATTGAGCACAAAACATTAGGCCTAATCATTGATAGAAACCTAACCTTTAATTCCCACGTTCAAGCGCTCATTAAACAAACAGCGAAAAAAGTCTACCAACTCGCCAAGATTAAAAACTTCCTTGATGAGGACACAAGGAAACTATTCTATACTTCTCATATACAGACACACTTTGACTACTGCTCTACAATCTGGGACGGTTGTTCTAATTCAAACACCAAGCGACTTTACTCACTCCAGAAACGGGCCATGAGTCTAATTTATAGCAAACATTTATCTGACAATCCTAGCCTGTATAAACGCCTTCAGTTACTACCACTCCGCAAACGCCTGCTTTTCAATAAAGCTAAACTAATTCACAAAATCCTGCATCGGAATGCCCCAAATTACCTTTGGCCATTGTTTAAATATAATGCTAGACACAGTAAACGTTTAAATATATTACACATTCAGAAGCCTAGGATTGACTTATACAAAACAAGCTTAACGTACTCCGCAGCTCAGCTGTGGAACAATCTTCCACAAGAAATCAAAGACATCACCAATCCCTATTCATATAATCGCAAATTATTCGAACACTATCTCAGTACGGATTACCTTCCCCCTTAATAATAGAGATAATAATAATAATAACAAAACCCTAGTATAACAGCCAGTCCCCTTTTGGTAGGCCAGTATATTCCACATGGCTAATAACAAGTGTCAGATCATTATCTAATATTACTGAGTCGTGTAGTTTTGATGTTCGCATTTTGCCCATGCCTTTATAATGCATATCTTTTATATTGTTGCTGTTCTCTGTTAGCCTTGAATAATGTGTGAATGAAATAATGTATGAAAGAGAGTGATAGAAGGGCAGAATGTTAGACGGGCCTGCGTGCCCAATTCTTAACCCTTTGAAAATAAAGTTTGTTCGTTCGTTCGTTCGTTCTTCTCCATGTGTTTTAAATCTATCTCTATTTCTTTTGCTCTATTGGTTCCACAGAAAGGACTTTCTTGTTAACACTATTAACAAGTTTTTTTAGTGTATGATCTATCATGTGCTATCATCTTTTTCTCACCTCTTGATTCACTGGGACTTGTTGACATTAACAACATTTCTCTATAATTTTCACACTTCTCCGAGTCTCCTTTCTTTGGCAACTTCATGAGATATCCTTCTCTCCATTCTGCTTTAATGTCTTTAATCTTCTAGACTTCAAAATAATTTATGCATTAATGAAGTATGTTTATTTTAGTTTCATTTGGAATACCATTCCTTCAGGTGTTTGAGTTTACGATTTTTTTATTTTTTTGATTACCTGTAGTACTTTGAAGTTGCATGTAAAATACCTTGTTAACCAATTTATCCTGATCATGTGTTGGTACGTAACAATGACATTTACTTTGGTTTTTTGTTTTGTTTTGTTTGCTCTTAATGTTGCTGTTATTATTCTAGAACTCACTGCTTCCCTCTTTGTTTGTGCTTTCTCTACAAAACTTCATTGTGCTTTGCAATTTCTTCTGTGCGATCTTAGGACAATACTGCTTCATTTGTGTTTAGAAGCTTTTTTGCCTTAAACGCTTTATATAAATAATGTACCTTTTATCTTAATATCTTTTTCAGAATGTACTTTCATAATATTAGACAGGAGGAACTTTGAGCAGAATACTACCAATGACAGACAAAGTAAAGAGATTGGTATGTTTCATTATTACATTTTAGGAGGAACTGCATTATAAGTTATTTTCATAAAGATTTAGTTAGCAAGTACGTAAGCATTGCCAACATAAATATGGTCACATGTTATTGATCTTTGGACCTTTTGGACTTTCTATCTAGATCTATGCCTTGGGTTTCCCATAGTCATTATCTATCAAACCCTCAATGAGACATGTAGAAAAAATGCTACGCATGAGTAGAATAATCATAAAAACTCTGTCGTGGAGCAAACATGGTAGGGGGCTTCTGATCGTCAGATGAGTACCCCCTTCCCCAAGTATTTCAGACCACTATTATAGCAGATGCAGGAGGATGTGGTTCAGACGGACGAGACTGACAGATGACACTCTAATTCCGTCTCAGATTAAATCGTAGTTTATTGGAAGTTGTATCATTTCACGTTCAAAATACTGGAGTACAAACAATCAAAATGCTGTTATAGTCGGGTTTATCTCTCACCCCAGGTGGTGCCCACAACATCATGCGACCTCCCTTGATGGTCGTGCGGTCACAACTGACTTCGTTCCCTAGATGCTCGTCATAGGATGACCACCCCTAGCTACCCCTTAGCGAAGTGCCCATCCGTGCCTATAATCTTCCCATTGCACACCAAGCCAAATCCCCCACCAGAGACACTCTGTTATACTATACTCTTGATACTCTCTTGGGGCGGTCCTGTCCGGGTCATGACTCCGGGCGTCTTTCACCTGCCGTGGAGACTTTCAGTCACATTCGTTATTCCTGTTGTTGTACTTGCCCTTTGCTGTTACCATATCCACTCTCAAGCCCTTCCTCCCTTAGTAAGGAGAGTGTGCAGCCTGTGTTTGCCCTTCGCACGTGTGGTCAGTGAGGAGCCAGCTTCATCCCCCGCCACGGCCTCTATCGCCTCCATTAGTCTCCATTGCCGTGTTCCTTCCTCATACCCTGTTCACAGCGCTCGCACTCTACTAGGAAGCCGCTCTTCCTTTACGTTTTCTGGACCCACCTCTTGGTCTCTGCAGCTGAATGAGTGCTGACTACGGACGATTATCGCTATGTTATGGAGGTTTGACTCGGCCGACATTTGCATGGTTTGACTGCACTCAGATTTACCGCCCACGCTGGAGGGAAAGGCTAAAGAGCTGACACAAGACGTTGCAAGTTCATTGGTCTTGGTTGAGAGATTGTTAGTAGTTCTGCAGTTACCACTTCTAACCATAACTAGTTCCAAGACTATCCCACTTAGGTTCCAACAATTCCATAGCCAGCATGAGGCCTTTTCGGCTGCCTCACACAGTTGTTTCTGGGCCTGAGTTCTATCAGCTGTATCCTGCATAATTGTTGTGACATTCGAGAAATTTCATTGAAATACCTAATTTTAAGAGAGCCATAGTATTGCACTTCCCAGCACTCTTACTGCTGGTACAGTTGTCATATTTTAAAAGCTTGATCAAGACAGATATTTTTTTATAAATTGCTCTGGGCTTCCAGGTAAACCTAGTCTAAAATGGGTAGCAGGACATGTCCTGAGAAGTAAAGACAGCTAGTATTATGTAGACCACATCATCCAGTAATTGCTGATTCATTCATTTCATTCATTCAGTATGCATGTTTTGCAGAACCTCGCTCCCATAACAACCTTCTGGAAAACCTCTCGATCATAAGCAAGATGCCTGCATCCGATACACCCATCTGGAGATCATCCGCCACATCCTGCACCATCTTCTCTTTGGCCTTCCTCTTCCTCTCTTCCAGGCATATACCCCTCCATATATTGTTCTCTCCAAACTTTCTGACGTTTCGAAGTGACCAAAATATTTCAATTTCTTTTTTTATCGTCTTTAATAGCCAACCTTCTTCAATATTCAGCTCTTGAATTTTGGATGCATTTGTTCTTTTCTTTATCCAAGATATTCTTAGAATCGTCTATAACATTTATATTCAAAGGCATTTATGTGCTGTTCAGCTTGTTTAGTAAGTGTCCAGGTCTCACAGGTGTGTCAGCAGCTCGTTTATATATAGAGGTTTGGCATATCACATCTCAGTGAATCAACGATGTGAGTGTGTACAAATATACTGATCGTTTAGTCATCTTAGAATATACATGTCGAAATCGTTTCAATCATACAATATGTACATGTATAGCATATTCATAATAATAACATGAAATCACAATTCATGTATAACGTATATTCTTCTAACTATATACTCGCGTGCACAGTCAGCGCACACACACACACACACAACTTGTGGCAGATACTCCCAGCTCAGGCTATCATTCACTCTTGTCACTGCTTCACTCGTTCAAGCATTGTCCAAACACAACCGTCTCTGTCTACAGCTTTGTCCCGTCTGACTAGGCCTTTGGCCTCGGTCGTCTACCCCGTGGTGAAGCACCACGTGCAACCTCACCTGGGTTGTAGTTTGCCGTGGCTCCGTCCTATGGGGTAGCCAATAGGGATCTGATAGGCGTATGTTGCAATGAGAAAGATACATGCTTGGTGGAGTATTGATACATGACAAGGCAGACGTGGTTGCGGCCTTGTGGGAGCACGTGTACACCTCGGAGGAGCAAATGGATTACCATGGTCTGGCAAGATGAGACAGCGAGGAGTGATGAGAGGGAATCTGGCCGACGCTCAACGCTCAGAGGAAAGGCAGAGACAGACATATAATCAGATTGCTACTGGTACTATTGGGTTGGAACTCTTCGCTGGCGTGCTGAGGATGGGGACGGAGCTGCTTATGGGAATGCCCCGAAATGCTGTGATGTTGATTCCTAAATCAATCAATCAATCAGATACATGCTCTTACAAATCTAATTTGTGTAGTTCTGTCTGTCCCACTCCATAATTTATTCAGTTTTAGTCTTTGAAGAGCAATTGATAGTCATTGTTTAATTTCTTTCGTTGTGTCACCGTTGTTGGTAATTCTCTTCGCTGGCTGCTGAGGATGGAGACGGAGCGCTTATGGGAATGTCCCGAATGCTGTGATGCCGGTTCTTAAATCAATCAATCAATCAATCAATGACTCAAGATAATCAAAATTTTCCACCACCTCCAATTTTTCCTCATTAACATATATTTCTTTCTCCATAGTAGTTTTATCTGTATGCATTATCTTTGTTTTTGCAATGTTAAGATATAAGTTGTGATTTTCACTATTCAATTGGGTTGAAGCTATTAGGTTTTCTATACCATTCTTTGTTGTGGATAGCAATACTGTATAATCAGCATACCGAATCTCTGGTATGTCATGAACACCGATATTTAGGGCATCATATAGCTCCCTGTTTTGATCATCTTACAGAGATATCTGATTGGTCTATAAAATGAAGGAGCTAGCAGCATACACCCAGTACACGTCAAGGCATTTAAAAGGACCTTTACTATTTACTTGTACCCAATTATAAGTGAATTATTTTTGTTTAATAGGATAGAAGAATGTGCACTGTTTACACATAAACTATTAAGTTTACTTATATAAGATACAGCACCTTGTTTATTTTACTAAACAGCACTCAGTGGGTTCACCTGATGCCAGATGTCATTGTCATCTACTGGTTTTTATTTCCTAATGAAGTATAGACTCTCAACCAGCTCACATCAAGCCTCCTGTCATTTGCCATCTCCTTCAGCGCTTCAGTGCAGTTGACTGCAACGTCCCGTAAGGGATACGCAACATTCATTATTCCCTTGTTGTTACTGGGACTTCATAATGGAAACAAAGAATGGTAACACTGCACGTTACCACGTGTGTTGCAAAAGGTGATTAGGGAGGCTTGGCTTGGGGCTGGCTGCCTCACGCCATTTCCATTGAAAACTTTAGCTACATGACCCAACCAATCAGGAACAGTTCTTCAGAAAAAGAGATCATGATTTGAAATAGTTGAGGGCCTATACTCCATTAGGGGATAAAAGGCATAAAAAAGGAAGTGAAGAGAAAGAAGATTATATGGTTTTAATATAAGTGTATAATCAGTCATCATCTCCGTGGCGAAGGGGTTACGGACGCGATTTGTAATCCCGTATACCTGGGTTTGAAACACAGCGTTGCTGGTTTTTTCGAAAAAGGTATAGGTGCCGGTCATTCAGAAAGCAATGGCAAACTACTGAACGTAAACTTGCCCAGGAATCACTCATCTCATCTCATCACGTTCCTCTTGTACCTTGCGGTGTCGAGGTGAAGTATAAACTTCGTGAGAGTGCCCGATTATGGGCTTCATATATCGACATTCCCATGGATTCTGCTATTCCCTCCGTCCAACGTTTACGTGGTCAGCCTCTTCCTCTGTTTCCATCTGGTCTGTATATCATTGCTTGTTGTGGCATGCTGTCATGGCCAAACCATTTGACTTGCTGCTTTCTTAAAAAATCTAGTGCTGCTTTAACCCCCACTTTAGTCCTGATTTCTTCATTTATGATCTTATCTCTTCTTGACACGTTGAGTATTCTTCTCAGGAACCTCATTTCTGTTGTTGTTTTTTTTTCTTTTATCTATT
Organism: Cepaea nemoralis; assembly: GCA_014155875.1. Lineage (NCBI taxonomy): Eukaryota > Metazoa > Mollusca > Gastropoda > Stylommatophora > Helicidae > Cepaea > Cepaea nemoralis. The sequence continues at coordinate 122,389 of JACEFZ010001011.1, forward strand.
TCTGTCCAGGAATCACGAACAACCAAAATACTAGGGTTGACTGCTATGTCCTGTGAAGGACATGCAACTAAATAACTAACTTAAATAATCAGTCACATTTTCTTCCTTTTTAGATGCAATGGTTGGTGATGTCAACATTTTCTATCAACTAGATACACATGAACGCTTGGAAGGAGAAATTGAAATAATGATAGCAGGCAAGACAGGTTTCGATTTTCATCATTGATTTTTTGTTTCATTGATTCTTTATGTAATTGTGTTTTTTCCTGCTATGGTAATAATTATTATCAAGCTGGGAGGGGGGGTGGGGGGGGGGGGGGGGTGTGTGTGTGTGTGTGAGAGAGAGGGAGATAATCCACTTGATCATTAGCTAAGCATAACATATTAGATATATATTGAATTAAAGGAAAGTGGATGGGTATTTGTGCAGTGGGCAAGAGAGCATGATGTGATTATTGGAAATACCTGGTACGAACAGCACCCAAGGAGATTATAGACACGGAGGAGTCCTGATCATAAGATCAAAAATCAGATTGATTACATTCTCATCAATAGAAGTTTTCGAAATGCCTTAAAAGTTGCCAAAAACTATACCAAGCGCAGACTGCTACAGCGACCATAGATTAATCTTAACCCTTTACAGGGCAAAACATCCATTTGCGGCCGATCCCTTAAACGAGCAGATCGGCCGATCGCGCCCGATACTATTAATGCATTGTAAAAACGCGATCTCTCGGCTTTCCGACACTTCCGAACGGCTACTTTCGCTTTCGCCGATAGCTTGACAACGTGGCCAGCCATTTGTAAACGCTTACTATGAATTTGAACGGACTTTTACTGACTTTTTTTGATAGTTTTCGGGACTTTTACGCTTAGTTTTCAAAATGGATTTCGGCGATTCTTCAAGTGATAGCCGAGATTTCGCTAGGTTCAATTTAAGTGACATTAAAGGGCACGAAGTTGACTATTAATCGCAGCTAGATATCAGTGAAAAGCATTACTTTGCATTAGCAGTCCTGAGTCGGACTTTAAAGAAAGTGATTATGATTCTGAAAATGTGTTTGTAAATTGCCGTATAGATGACGGAAAATCACAAACAACATGCTGTATTTCGTAAATATTTGTGTTCATATATGGATTACCGACAACAATCACGTGAGTAACATATTCTGCATGCTTTTCCCTTCATTAGTGTTGTTTATTTAACTAAAATCGGTTGACTAACACCTTATTTGTGATGTTTTTACTAACGCAACCCGAAATTTTACCGAACCTGAAAAAATCTTGCCCGTTCAGGGCTAAAAAACGGACAAGCGCTCTGCCCTGTAAAGGGGCAAGCAATATACAAATAAAATTAAAGAAGGTCAAATATACACCAAGAAACACAAAACTTGTTCTATGTGCACTAAAAAGGGAGGAGATAAAAGATAAATTCAATGTGGAGGTAAAGAACAGATTTGATGCATTGTCCGATATGGAAATATTATTTCAAGATGTCACATGACCAATGGGAAATATTAAAGAAATCAGTCAACCAAGCTACAGAAACAACTAATCCCAAAAATAAAGATAATAGGACACAGAAAATGGATGACGGAAAGACATCTTAAAACTTATGGAAATAAGACATAACAAGGGAAAATATGAAGAGATTCACAGGAAAATTAGGAAGCTATGCAAAGAGGCAAAGATACATGGCTTGAGGAAAATTGCAAGGAAATTGAAAACCAACACAACACACAGAACACCAAATTAATGCACAAAAGAATTAATGACATCACTAAAAGAACACACACATCAGCGGGTTGCCTAAAAACCAAAGATGGCAAAATCATAATTGAAAAAGATCAGATTTTACTATGCTGTAGGTCAGGTTATTTGAAAGACCTTTATGATTGATACAAGAGAAGAACAATATGATCTTCGGAATAATAATGAAGACCATCAATTTTGAAGATGGAAGTTCAGAATGCTCTTAACCATATGAAAACGGCAAGACTCCAGGTACAGATAACATCACAGTAGAAATGATCAATGCCTTATGAAGAATATGGAATAGGACCAAGGTCACCAGACTGCTGAACGCAGAATATGATACTGGAGATATACCTCCTGAATTCTGTAATTCTTCTTCTTTTCGTTCATCCGGAGTTTTTTTCCGGATGTGATTGCGTTGTGCCTGTTTACAGCAGAGCTGCGTTCTTGCGCCGTTAGGCCGACACATCCGACTTCTGCGGGCATTTGTTGACCGGGTTAACCTTCCCGGGGATTCTGTAATTCTATATTTATTGAAATCCTGAAGAAAGAATTCCAAATAAAACAGATGGGGAAGTAGCATAAGAAAAATTTTGATTCTGCAAAAACAGCTGCACCAAAGAAGTAATCTGTTTGAGGATGTTAATTGAAAAATATATAAAGTTCAGAAGAATATATATGTTTATTTTATAGACTACAAGAAAGCTTTTGATAGAGTACAACACAAATTACTAATTACATGCCTTCAAGATAATAGAAGTAGTCGGAAAGGACATCAGGCTTATTAGTAACTTGTACTGGGAACAAATCCATTCATACTTCAAGAGCTAAATATTGAAGAGGGTTGGCTATTAAAGACGATAAAGCAAAGAAAATTGAAATATTTTGGTCACTTGAAACGTCATGAAAGTTTGGAGAGAACAAAATGGACTTATCCAGAGTCAAGGATGATACCCCAACAGATAACAGAAATATTTAGGTCTCATGAGACCCAAGAGGTCTGATATGTTCAAACAGCTGAATCTTCACAGAAATAAATTTAGATGTATATTCATTTATGGTCTGATCTTAATGATTGTGTGATTTTTAATAGCCTATATAAGATACTTAAGAATCTTTTATATTTCAAAATTTGTGTTGCAGTGAACAATAATATAGATTTGTGAAAGATTTAATTTAATAAATGTCAGTTATTTTGCTTACTAGAACCATCAGCACGAGGCCAAGGGTTTGGTAAAGAGGCATTGTGTTCTATGATGAGATATGGTGAGTTGTGATAAGATTTCTTCTTCTTCTTCTGCGTTCATCCGGAGTTTCTTTTTTTCGGATGTGACTGCGATTGTGCCTGTTTACAGCAGAGCTGCGTTCTTGCGCCGTTAGGCTGACACATCCGACTTCTGCGGGCATTTGTTGACCGGGTTAACCCTTCCCAGGGGTGATAAGATATGATCAGTTGCAATAAGATATAAGTAAGTCAAGACAAGTTGCCAACAGATTTCTGTACGTCTTTTTCATGTTTGCATCTAACTAGACAGAAAATACCTAGATCTAAGAAAAATCATGTTCATTGGAGGCCGGAAGGTACAAGCGTTTGATCCTTCGAGAATTCGGTGCTGTCATTTACACAGATGGGTTCTGTCGTTCGACGAGTGAGAAGTTCATGGGCCTTTACGGCTCAGGCTGGAGGGAGAATTGTGAAGGAAGATTCTGGTGCTTTTGCTTTGACCACAAGTAGCCTGACTATGGAAGTCATGGCAGTAAGTAAAGCAATAACATGGCTCGAGACACAGACATTCACTAAGGGCATGTTTCCTTAGCGACTCAATGAGCATTGCTCAAGAAGATAGAGATGGAGTGGATCCGAAGAGAGTGGTGCTGTCTCCTGGAGCGATCTCGGCTGGCAAAGATTAGTTTCATTTTCAGTGCCAGGGCATGCGGGTGCTACAAGGAAATGAGCGGGCTGACAAGGCTCGCAGGTAAGGCTACTGTGGAAGGTGGACGAGCCATGGACCAGGCTGACATTCTGAATGCTTTTACGAGAAGTAAGATCATTCGCAAGAAACCAAGTGATGACTGTGAATCTACAACCTATGGTCAGGATGCGAGAACAGCAAATTAAAAGAGGGTGGCCAAACAAGAACACTACACAGGAAGCCAAAGAAGATTGATAAACCAACACAGAACTGTTGCTGTTAGCCACTACACCCTGCAGGATTGACTGAGGAAGAGGTTCCAAATTGCTGTATGTAGCCGAGGCGCGGTGTTGGGGTGAGTGCCCAACATTGCTTAAATACCCCAGTGGCTCGTGAATACATAACCTCTGCAGCAAAAGTCCAACTCCTGGTCTTCACGAGGCGGAACTGTTTTAACTAACAGGAGAAGGGGCGACGGCGAGTATCTGGCGCCAGAAAATAACCAGTGTGCTCTAGATGTGTATACACATACATGCATGTGCAGACACATGTGTGCGTGTGTACACATCTAAACTCGAGTGAGACCACAGTCTGCTCTAGCAAAGAAAAGGTGCTGAAGACGGAGGCAACCAGCCAGGAGGCGCACCACAGAAATCAGGATGCCGTGCAATTACTCAAAATGGAATATGTCGACTACTGCTAATCGTTATGGTGCTCGCCCTGCTTTGGACCCCCAGGCAGGTGCAGTGCCGGGCCCTATGTCTCGAAAGGGTCCAACCCCAACTACTGGAGGTCCTTCTCAGATGTCCTGTGGAGCCAGGGGACATAAGAATAGAACAACTGGCCATACTAAACAAAGACTTAAAATAATGCACTGGAATGCGGAGGGAGTCAACAACAAAAAAGTAGAATTAAAAAACATCCTGGACCAAGAAAAAGTAAGCATATGTTGCTTGCAAGAAACTCACCTCAACGAATATATAGCCTTCAAAATCAGAGGCTACCAGTGTTACCGATCTGACCGAAAGGACAGGCGAAAAGGTGGGATACTTACCCTTGTAAAAAATAACATCATTGCTTCCCAAATCGAAGTCTATATGGAAGGGCTGAGTATCAGACACTTAAACTTAAAACAGGCTATACAGACCTACATCTGATCAATTACTACTGTCCAGTGACCGCCCACAGGCACTGGACATACTACCATTAACAGAAAAAATGATTGTGTGTGGCGATTTCAACAGCCACTCGCAGAGTTGGTGCTATGATCACATGGACCAGAGAGGAGAGAGACTGAAAGACTGGCAGGATGACAATAGATTCATCTTGGTTAACAAGCCGTCCGACCCACATACTTTCTACTCGAGATCATGGCACTCTACAACTACACCTGACCTGGCTTTTCATTCACCAGACCTGGAGTGGAACATTACACGAATTGTTGGGAAACAACTTGGTGGCAGCGACCATCGACCAGTCTTTCTAACTGTAGAAAATGAGCTTGTAAGTGAAAGCAGCACCCTCTCGAGGTGGAACTACAAGAAAGCAGACTGGGCAATGTACAAGAATCGCACCAGCATACTGGTTAGAAACCTGAACACTGAGAAAGACATAAACAAAGTAGTTGAAGAGTTTGGGAAATGCATACTACAGGCAGCGCGAGAAATAGTACCAAGAGGAGCCCGTAAACAATATAAACCCTACTGGAGTAGTGAACTGGAACAGTTGCATAATGATGTGGAAGTATGTAGAAAGCAAGCAGAGGTCACACCCAGCCAAGAGCACCACAATAAATTCCAGCATGCAAAAGCCAAATTTCAAAGGGCCAAGCTGCAGGCTAGACGGAAAAGCTGGCAGGAAAAAACAGAGTCTCTGAACTTTGAAAGAGACACAAGGAAATTGTGGAAGCTAATAAAACAACTTAACGATGAGGGCACAGGGAGAAACACAAAAATTGCACTACATAAAGATGGAAACATCTTAACAAGAAAGCAAGCAGCTGACCATTTTGCGGACTCATTCACACAAGATAACAATATCTTGTTGATATATAATGTTGTAATAAGATACAGTGATTTGGGGTGGGATATGCTGGGTTGTATTATGCTTTACTTACAGTCTTGCTGTCATACTAAATCCTTGCATTATTGTAAAAGTTCACCTGTATCTTACCATGGTCATGAAGGGAAATAAAGAATAGTAACATTGATGTAGAAAACTTTAGCTGCAAGATGCAGCCAATCATGAACACGCCTGCAAAGGGTTTGGTGTGTGTTGATTGAGAGCCAAGACGCCATTGTAAAATGAAAAAATAAACAAGAAGAGGTGATTGTAAAGGAGAAATAACAGTAAATGAACTTTCTAAACCATCTATATTGTAAACATGCCATGGAGAAATCTCACTGTAAACAGTTTGAGATGACAGTGGAGCATATTTTACTGAATGTTCTGTCCTTCAGAATCAGCAGTCTTAGGACATCAACTATTTATCTGTCCCAGCCTTTAAAATAAAACAGCCAAGTGTGTACCTGAAACCGAAATTGAAATCTCAGAAATAATGTAATAAGAAGAAGCAATATCTCATTAAGAAAAGAATATCTATGGGAAGTAGATTATTTTTTTTTTAGTAAACCAATGGGAATGTTTATACTTCTTAGTTTTTCTACGAGCAGTATGAAGATCCCCTGCCGCAAGAATACTGCATGACAGGAACACAGAAGAAGAACCATCTGCAAATCTAACCATTAGAGAACTCCTATTTGCGGACGACCAAGCACTAATAGCAAAATCAGAAGCTGAATTACAAGACCACATGAAATAGTCTAACACGAATATGTGTAGGGAACATAACATGAAAATTAGCACAAGTAAAATAGAGATATTGACTATAACTAAAGAAGAAAAGCAACAACGATTCACCTAAACGAACATCCCTTGAAACAAGTAAAGAGTTTCAAGTACCTAGGAAGTGTAATATCATCAAATGGCAGATTAGAAGAAGAGATCGAAAATAGATGCAATAAGGCAAACCAACTCATTGGACAAATGGCACCAATACAAACATGTATCAATAACTACTAAGAAAGTACTTTACAACACAATCTTCCTACCAACTCTATGCTACCAATGCCAAACCTGGACAATGACAGAAAAAGAGAAAAGAAAATCACAACAGAAATGAGATTCCTGAGAAGCTACAATCA